>RXPK01003465.1:0-109400 GCA_004143645.1 Protaetia brevitarsis
GTTCTGCGTTTGTACATTTGTCGTACGAATAATATAAAAATGGGTAAAATATGCATACATATTAAGTAGGTATTGTACCTATTTAAAATGATAGTTTAAAGATTAAATTAGATAATATATATCTAATATTTTTAATTGGTACTAGTTGAGCGCTGTAACTTTTCTATTTAATATATCTGCGTTTTGTTATTATATTATTTGTAATATTTGTAAGTTGCGAACGTCAACACAACACCTCTATTCATTACGGTGCGGTGATATATGATTTAGTATTGTTTATGCGTCTATGGATTAGGTACATAGAATGCATACGCGCACGTGCGTATCATCAACGTTTTCATTCGTTTGTCCGTTACATGTTATAGTTTATAATAGTATGCAATTAGGGCAGATTAGGGTTAACTGTGTAATTAATTGTTGCGGGGTGTGTTTTAGTTTTTGTGGTGACTACGAGATAAGCAAAACTTTGAACATGTCATGGCATTTATAAGATAATTGGAATGCTCAATATCGCTACGTACAGAAATGGTTTAATAATATAATTGTAGAAATTTTATGCATCATATATGTACTGCATCTACCAGATAAATCGCTAGTTGATTTGCTTAAGAGATTCATCTCGGTAGATAAGCGTCATAACCCTCAAATAGAGGTTAGAATACGTTGTGTTGTTTTATTGTTAGTACGTAGAATGTTTTCAAATATTATGAAATAAAGTAAAAATAAGTATCGTAAGTATTAGAATGTAGCTACCACTCCAATTATTGTAAATGCTCCAAATGTAGGTGTTGATAATGTTGTACGATGTTTTATTCATGCTATGATCTAATACAATTGGCATTATTTTAGAGGCCACAAGGAAACGCCATGAGAGCGCCACTACCGAAAATATGAAAAAAGCCATAGGGTTGTACCTGGCACCAGCCAAGGCTAAACTTAAAAATGAGTATTTTTCATTTTTATTGGCTTATTCAAATAAAATGATAATAAATACGTTTGTTTTTTATTTAGAACACTTCAATTAAAAAATAGTGATTAATTTGATAAACCTTAAAAGATGCCAGAATTATTGATTATTAACTTGTATGGTGAGTGTGAAAAAACAAGTTCTTGCCTTTTAGACAACTCTATGTATGTTTCAACTTTTCGTTATCGACGTTATACATTCTAAATAACCAAGAACAATTTTAGTTCATTTTGACAAATTAAATAAATTGCATAAAGATCTCAATTTTCATATAAATAATATTTTACAAATATTTTAGAAAAAAATATTGCGCTTACATTAATTTTAAAATATGGGATAAATATTTTAATTGAATATTTTATCTATATTTAGAAAAAAATATGAAAAATATATTCAAAAACCCTCTCACGAAAAATATTTATAAAATATATTTTCAAAAATATCTATGTAATATTTCTGGCTGTTAGGGAAGTTAAGATATGACATAAATGTGTATGTTTACAATATATATACTGTTTAAACCATCTATATCTTTAATTAAACCTGGTTGTATTTGTTATCAGAAATATACGGTTTTGAAAAATATTTATTACGTATTTTTGCGCGGGAATTATTAGTTGAATGACTCATACCTTAGATGCAATTTTGGTGCACTACACTTGTTGTCTGGGGTTGACATTAGTGTATATTAAGTTGCATACGCACAATTAGAACAAAAAAAACGCAGAATGACCGCACGTTACTGTGTTTTATTAACTATAACTTCATTTTATTTTATTATTTTTTTAAATAAAATCATAACTATTTCCCTATATTTATCGTTTTTAATTTAGATGATATTTCTGCGAAATTAAATCTATAATCGAGATGATACATTTAGGAAATATCTCTTCGCAATCCATTCCTCTTTTCCCGACATCTTGAGCGTACAAAAGTGTTTGCCCAAACGTCATATTGTCCATGCCTCTCTCTTCTTGCAAATCCAAATCGAAATTATAATTTTTTGTCGGGCTGTCAACAGAGGAAACGACGCAATGGTGATTCAAGATTATCATCAGTAGGAAACAAACAATTTGTCTTACGTAAAAATAAATTGCGCTATTTTCTCCAGAAGACTGTTCTTCTGCTTGACGTGGAAAGGTGTATGTGCTACATCACAAATCGCTCGCAATAAACATTGTTCTCCATCTAATTCTAGGCTGAAAATACTCTTAGTTCAAGCACGACATTTCTTTCCTGTTTATAATTATACAGGGTATTCCACGTAACTGGTTCATTAAAAGTTTATGATGTTCTATTATTTACTTATATTTGAGATTTTGACACTATTATCTGTTCGATTGGAACTATAAATGTAAAATACCTTAACCAAAATATCACTTCCGGTTGACCGGAAATGGATGTCAACTTTGTTATTTTAAATAGAATGATATAATTTTTTATTCATTTTTGGATTCTACAACTATAAATACGTCAGTTTTCATTAGCTATTCCTATAGCTACATGTTGCTGTTTTTGAGTTATTTAAGTTTTTCTTTTTTTTTAGTCATAATCATTGTATCATTGAGAAATTAATATCTCGGTTAATACTGCAAGTAGAGACTCCAAATTTGCTATGTTATGAATGTAGATATAACTCTAAGAAACGGTAAGCATACTTTACATTCTAACATACAGGGTGTTCAAAACTGAGGAACAAAGTGACATATTTTCAAATGCAGAAAACTCATTTTTTTTAAATAGAACACCCTGTATTTTAATTCGGAATTAGGAAGTAAGTATCATTCCCCATCACTTTATATGAGCATTCCCTATACCTATCTTTAATAAATTTTGAGATATGAGCGACTTTTTGTTAAACAGACTAAGTATTCTTTTTTTTTAAAATAGAATACCCTGTATTTTAATTCGGAATTGGAAGTAAATATCATCCCCTATCATTTTATATCAGCATTCCCTATACCTATCTTTAATAGATTTTGAGATATGAACGACTTTTTGTTAAACAAACTAAGTAGCCCTATCTTTACGTGTTTGTAGCTGGCTCTGAATGGGATTAATATCAAATTCATTGACTAACCAAAAATGTTTATGTATATCATTGTAATTACACTTTCGTACAACGCAATATTGATAGAAATGACTATTCGAACAAACATTCTTGTATGGTTATTCAAAAATAATACATGAATTTGACGTGAATCCATTTCAGAGCCAGCTACAAACATTTAAAGATAGGGCTACTTAGTCTGTTTAATAAAAAGTCGTTCATATCTCAAAATCTATTAAAGATAGGTATAGGGAATGCTGATATAAAATGATAGGGGATGATATTTACTTCCTAATTCCGAATTAAAATGCAGGGTGTTCTATTTAAAAAAAATGAGTTTTCTACATTTGAAAATATGTCACTTTGTTCCTCAGTTTTGAACACCCTGTATGTTAGAATGTAAAGTGTGCTTACCGTTTCTTAGAGTTATATCTACATTCATAACATAGCAAATTTGGAGTCTCTACTTGCAGTATTAACCGAGATATTAATTTCTCAATGATGCAATGATTATGACTAAAAAAAAAGAAAAACTTAAATAACTCAAAAACGGCAACATGTAGCTATATGAATAGCTAATGAAAACTGACGTATTTATAGTTGTAGAATCCAAAAATGAATAAAAAATTAGATCATTCTATTTAAAATAAGAAAGTTGACATCCATTTCCGGTCAACCGGAAGTGATATTGTGATTAAGGTATTTTACATTTATAGTTCCAATCGAACAGATACTGTTGCCAAAATCTCAAATATAAGTAAATAATAGAACATCATAAACTTTTAATGAACCAGTTACGTGGAATATCCTGTATACTCACTTATCTAATGTATTCATTATATAGACGTATAAAGTTTCCCGTGACAGATCAACACTGCTCGCAGCTGATCTCACATAATACGTAGCTACCCTGAAATTGGTCAAGTTGAAAGGAAGATCGAAGTTTTGCTGCCAAGCGTTATCCACGACAAACTGACGTCTATTACGTAAAACTATAGGAATGGCAACACCATAAGTCAACTACAACGAACATATTTAATATTTATTCGATTCTATAGCGTGTAACTTTAGACTTACCTGAAGTACGGTAGTTCTGGGAAACAGCAAAGTATATCTCTTTCGTATCTCGTGCGTTAAATAGGTAGTAACATTACAGAATATTAAAAAGAATATTATCGATATTTTAACCGAGACGGTACGGGAATTAAATGGGATCATGTCTTTTTGAAATGTCCCCGATATGATTTTGTCATCAGCGTTAATTGCAGATAAGGGAATGTATGTGACAAACGATTCTGGACCGTTAAATTTAATTTTTATATTAGCGAAATGGGACAGAATGTATAAATACGGTTATATTGTCACCGCGTGAATGTTTATTTTTTGAATTATCTCGAGGATTGTCGTCATTCAGTTTGTTATAATGGTTCAGTTACGGTATATATAACAGCGGTGAGCTGTTATGTATAATATAGCAGATTATTTATAGTATATATATAATACACATTTAAAGATTTTGTAAGTATAGTTTTAAATATTTTATTTTAAGGTTAGATCCAGCAAAATGATATTTATACTTCTTCCCAGTAAATATTTTTATGTTTCACAAATGTTTCTAAAACAAACTTTTTGCTAATGTCCGCCTCATTTTATGTTTCGTTTGTAACATACCGAATGAGACGTTTCAGTTGGTATGTTTCTGATACAAGACATTGGAGATGATATAAGAATGTTTATTTATCGCAAAATTAAGTGCTGTTTGCGCCAATACGTCGATCATGTATAAATTTTAATTGACACGAACATGTGACTTGACACTGTATTAAGGGGGTTACTATAACAGACGAGGTACTACGTGAGTCAGTTTGCTATGACGTCACGACCGTGTTGCAAATTTTCTGTTCGTCAAAACGTAAACAAACTGTTAGGTTATTTAACTGTCAAACACTTTTGACAGGTGAATAAACAAGCTCTTAAAAATAACATTTACCGTTAATATTAGTGATGATTCTTTTTGAAAATCGGGATTTAAAGTATGTTAATCATAACAGCAGTGGAAAAAAAATGACAAAAAAGCACAAGTGAGTATAATAAATTTAATCGGGACCATTATCGCTTAAAGTATTCACAGTAACGATTAGTATGCAAGTTTCTCCTCTATTCAAACCGATCTCTTTGATTTACTACTTCTGAATTCCCTTTCCAATATGTTGTACACCAAGTACGTCAAATTTCCAGACTAATTTAATTCAATCCGCTTTATACAATTGTACGCATCCTCCGATCTGCCATACTTCATCCATCGTTTCGTAACAAACTCCCTTTTCTTTGAGAACAAATAATATCTACCACAACAATATGTTTCAACCATAGAAATGTCTTTTTCTTTAAGAGCAATGTTTAAAATGTTTAATGTATTATGTTAGTCTGAAAAATGTATGTGAAAGAACCACTTCTGTAAACAATATTTGTATATACTCACTGTTTTCGTACATGTCATAAATTGCGTTTCCAATAGCACATTGACAATGAGTAGAATAATCAATTTTTACAACATTTATTTCGTATGCATTTTCGTTTTGGGTTAGTGGATGTAATTCCTTGTTTACTCATGGATGAAATTTTGCTTATGTTTGCAACATGAATGTTTCGAGCACTCGTTACTCTCTAAAAGCGAAATACTGTAAAGAATATGACATTAAAAATATATGGATTTTATACACACTTCTCACACGAAAGTTAACGGGAGTAATGGCCCGTTGTTCCCGCGTTCTGCGTCGAAATACACGATTAGCGAAACTATTAACTCCTTCGATTGTTTACACAATGATTTCGGTATGGTTTAGTTGTAGTAACTACTTATTTTAAATAAATATATACCAAGTATACACGCAAATTCCCACACTTTACTGCAAATGCAGAATATAACCCTTTGACAGTTGACAGCTATAACTAAATTGGTGGGAATACATTGGGAAGATGTGACAAGCATGCAATTTAAAAAGCAGTAGGCACCAACATAGTATCTTTAATTGAACATGAATAAGTTATATGTTAGTTGGTTATTTTAATAATATGGTATTGCATGGCCCGAATTTGCAAGTAATAACGTACCTCGTCTGTTATAGTAAATGAAGTTATACATATAATCTTTATCCGTATGGGAAAACCGCCATTACGTATTTGTCCCTTTTTCTCAGAAACGCCGTGTCTGATCTTATTGAATTTTTTTACACACGTTCTCTAGTATTGTTCCAACAGTTTAAGTGAAATATTTCATAAAATTTCTAAAGACGTTTTTTTTATGAGTTTTACAAAATCGATGTTTTCTTCGCTTACTTTTTTAAATTTTCGATTTTTGTTTGTTTAAAGAGCAGAAGTTTATTCTAAAAAATGCTTCATTCAGTATATTCTCTATCTAATTCTACATTTAGGAAAAAAAAAAATATGTCGCGATAGTTTGAACAAGTTGCGAGAAAATTAATATATTATTATTTATAATATTAAGATTTTCGATTAAGAAATCGACATCACTACCTATAATTCTTGCGCTAATTTGTATACACCCTGTATATGTGTTATAAACTAGTTCATATTTACCTCCTTATATTGGCTACACTTCTGTTTATTATCACCTATCAACGCACCAACTATGATTCTCGTGTTTAAATTTGATAATACAAAAAAAAACATCATTCTTGCAAAGTGAATCATATAATTTTTATTTTCAAACTTAAATTCACTTAACATAATGTTTCTGTGATATCATATCAATTATCGACAGAGGGCATTTAGCATAAACAGAGCCACAATTCTTCTTTTGCAACCCTTCTCTTCTAGCTTGCAGTAATCCGAGGCTGAAACTATTATTGGTTATCCCGATTTCTTCTTGCAGATTCTCGTCTAAGTTACAGCAATTTGTCGGTCTGGAATAGTCAATAAATAAACGATGAAACTATTGTTGAGTTTTCGCCGGTTATCAACATTCTTACGTGAAAATAAATTGTGCTATTCTCTCTAGGAGACAATTGCTCTTCGTGACGTGAAATGGAGTCTTGGCAACCTCGCAAATCGATCTTAGTAAACATTGCTCACCGTCTAAGCCTATACTGTACGAAAAATGATTTGAATGAGAATAAAGAAGTCCAGAAACACACACACACACAGGCAAAAATGTCACTAAAGATTGGCACACAAGATTCCACATGACATATGTGTGATAGATTGTCATTAAGCTACTGTTCAACCATGCTAAGATGAACTGGTATCTTCATTGCACTTATTATTGATAAGGAAAAATTTTTATTCTCGGAAACGTCAAAATACACAGAGATTCAAAATGATTGTCAATTCCGCTCCTATAGATAGTAACAGGGTGTAGGTATATGCCGCGTGTTTGTAATGAAGGTTCGAACTAAGTCAGTGTTGGAACATAAGAAAGTAAACGGATCTGTCATAAATAAGGAAAACGTAACCTATATTTGAACTCGCATTATATAAACGACTATGGATTGGTGTTTCTGCTTGTAAAAATGAAATGTAATTAATTTAACTTTACTAAATTATGATTTTACAATTCAGTACTAACTGGTGTTTAACTAAATTTATTTATCACTTTAAATTATAACATACAATTAGTATAATTATTAAGTGACAAAACTGCATCTCTCAGTTCTTCTATGGTATGCATGCGGTTTCTATAGATCCTATTTTTTAGATAGCCGAACATGAAGTAATCTAATGGGGTTAGATCAGGTGATCTTGGTGGCCATCTTTGTGCTCTAACGAACCTGTCAGCAAAAAACTGTTGAAGATATTGGCAGGTTTGTCGAGCAGTATGTGCTGGAGCATTATCGTGCTGAAAATAACCTGCTTCAAGCTCATTTTTTTGTAACTCTGCAATAAACAATTCCAACATCTGTTGGTAACGTTGGACTATTATAGTTTCCTCGAAGAAAATTGGCCCTATTATTCGTTGCCTGGACATAGCTAACCAAACTCCAACTTTTACGGGATGCAATTGCGTTTCTCGAAATTCGTGTGGATTTTCTGCAGACCAGATGTAATAGTTTTGTAAATTGATATAGTCTGTTAGATAAAACCAGGCTTCATCCGAGAAAAATGATTTGTTTAGCAAGTCATCGTCCCTTATATTGTATTAAACCAATGACAATATTCCAATCGCCTATCGTGATCTAATGGTAATAATTCCTGTACCGTAGAAACTTTATAGGGATGAAAATGTAACTTTCTTTTGATAGCTCATTGCGCTGAAGTGTATGATAAGCCTATAAAATTATAAAATTTAATAAACTATTTCACTTAATGTTAATATTGATTTTTTACCTGTTTGTTGAACTATTACCACAGATAAATTTTCTTACAGTATTCAGAAATACTATTGTTGGTGATATTAGATGTAAATATAAACGATTTGAAAAAAAAAATTATAAGATAAATAATCGAAAGATACTACAACACGCACGCCAATGTCGCTAAATGTCAAGAAAATTCATTTAATGTATGAAATTTGTATGTAGCTAACTTCGCTCATTAAATTTTAAAACAGTTTTTTTCTTACGACAATCATTTTGAATCACATGGTACTAAGGTATGTAACATGTGTACCAACCTATACTGTCAACTTCCTTGCGTCAAAGTTTCTTTTCTATTTCCAATTCAAAATTAAGATTTGTCGACTCAAAAAAATAGTGCGTGTATCACACAGCCAGATATTCTTTTGTGAATATTCGTACTTGCTTCGGCCAAAACTGTTGTTTCTGACTTGGTGATACAAACAACTATTTTGGAGGAAAAATTATTTTTTTTCTTACTTGTTTAAGATGTTCATGAGATAGACATAAAATCCTTCCCTAGAAATGTCAATGTCGCCGTCTGAGGTCCTAGCATAATAGGTGGTGATTCTAAAGTTGGTTAAATTGTACGGTAAGTCGTAATTCTGTTGCCAACCTATATTCCAAACGAATTGTCTGGTTCGAGTGACTCTGTTGGCGATACTGAATCCGTACGTCAACTATATGGAATGATTTCAACGCCAGATTATGTATAATCTCGAAGAACATAACAGAAAAGTGTGTTGCATATATTGTTTTTAATGGATTGCGGAAAATAGTTTTGAATGTATGACATTTTCAATAATTTCTGTAGTTTTATGTAAAATTTGGACTATCTTTTCAATATTAAATGAATTATGTATGTTACTTGTTATGTTGCAGTATCATTTTGAGGTTATAAAGTTTGTTTACGATAAAAATGGCAAGTATAATGAATGTCACACGACCAGCTTGATAGCTGCTTTATACGAACTGTCGAATCATGAGGTGCACGTGTTCACCAGTGTTGCCAATTGACAGATGACACATTTCACTAGATCGGGTTATAATTCCATCAGAAAATCAACTAGAATTGGAAAAGGAATTACTTCATAAAGTATTTTGAGAAAAGCAAAAAGAAATATTTTATATATTTATGTAATTAATAGTTTTTTACTATAAATTCCCTTTTATTTCATTTTTTATGAATTTAATACAACATTTATTAGGTAGTCGTCAAATATTAATAATTTACAAAATTGTTTACAACTATAACCGTGTTTTATAAAATCATAATATATATCCTTATTTATTTTCTTATTTTATTTTGTAGGTATTTTTATTTATTTATTTACATATATAAGTAGCGTCACTCACGTTTTTATAAGTAGGTATTTAAAGAAATTTTTTGGTGACCTCCTACCATTTTGTTTTGTACATTCTGCGCGAAATTTTAAAAATGTATATGTATGTTAGAATTAGAATGTAGAATTAAAATTAAAATCATTCCCATATAAACGAAAATACACTCTAACATTCGAGAAGGAACCTTAATAGCCAAATTTAAATTTCCCGCCGCTATTTTTAGTGAATTCAACGTAAAGGCATTAAAATAACTATTAATGTAACACAAAAAGATGGGGGGAATTTTATGTATCAACATTGAAGTTACTGAGAATAATTGCGAAGAATTTAAATTTGGCTATTGGGGAAGCTAAATTACAAAAGACTTATCTAGATTCCATATCGTAGAATAGAAGTGGTAGACTTATATAACATACATTATACGGTACAAAATAAAATGGCGACTGAAATTTATCTTGACGAAAGTGACACTACTTGGTTTTCCTATACTTTAATGCAATTTTGTCTTCGTATTCAACGAATTCACTAGATTTATTACTAAAATTAAAGAAAATCCACTAATCTTTTCAGTAGGCACTAGAATATGATTTGTGTACACCAGACGTGCTTTCAATACACCAGATTTGGTGGAAAATTCACCAAGTTGGCAACACTGGTGTTCACCACTGGCGCCACTTACGGGATCTTTTTTGGGGAAATTTCCTACACATTGGTTGCAGGATTGTGACAGCAAAATGTCAATTTAATTTAAATGAATGTCAAAATGACAAGTACCAAAAGAAATATTCTAAATAACTGATTTGCTTCGTTAAAAACCGAGCTACTAAGGTTTTTAAAATTGTATTTCACATCTTATTAGTTATTTCAGGTGTATAATTATTTGGTTAATAATTTTGTACTAGTATTTAGTTTTGATATAAACCAGATTGTCATCAACTGTGTCCCCCATTACTGTCATTTTGACGTATCATGAAAGTAGTTCATGTTCTCAAACGTCATGCAGATGTCTCTACTTATCGGAAGCCGGTGTAACATTAAATTCAATGTAAATTTGTATGATTCGACAAGCCGTCTAAAGTAAATTGTCTCAAAAGTTATCAAGCACGTCGTGGAATGTCATTATGTGGAAGTGGCTAAAGTACCAACATTTACCTTTTCAATATTCTAAACTGATGTGACAATTATTCATTTTAGTTCGATGAAAATTAAGTCTAGGCTATTCCGTACTTTAAGAAAGAAAGGTTTGATGTCAACACCTCGTATAACCAAATATTATACCTGTATACATATGGTCAAAGAAATGTTCCACTGGCGCACTATAGATGTCACCATCAGCATTTTCTATTGTTGTGCATTTGTAGTGGTAATATATTTCCATAAGAGGATACTTGTGGTGCCATCTATAGTACGCCAGAGGAACATTTCTTTGACCATATGTATACTGGTATAATATTTGGTATAACGGAAGTATAATGCAATCGCAAATATTTTCTTCAAGTCTAACACAATTGCTTGTGAATATTCCAATGTTTTTCATCTGTGAATAGATTTTAATAATGTTGCACCTTTTATGTTTCATTCATATTTAATTTAAGAGTTTGCTAATACTTACTTGTAGGACCGTAGTTTCTGGAAATAATAGGGCACGTTTTGCTAAACTATGTTCCGAACTCACACGGCACATATCGAAAGAGATATTTAATAAAAGCGAAATGCAAAAATTGATTAATTTAAGCCGTAACATTTTGCTTTGACGTCGATACGAAATGTAACTAACTTACCTTCTCTGTTGTTTTGCCTAATAAGGATAAGACAAAAGGAGTGTTCATTAAAAATAATTGTGATAAACGATATTCATTAGGACGCATAATAGGCAGTACAGTTACAAAAAGAATGAGATTAAAGAAAAAGTAAGGTTAGAATTCGTGTGCTAGCACAATGTAGTCATACCAGAGACGTTATTAATATCACAATATCATTAAAAAACTATACGTTAACATGAATTACATACACTGAAACGCTCCGAACATACAAAATTAATAAAATGCAGACAGGAACCATAAATAATTGGTTAAAAAAAGACATTACGTTCGGTACAGATGACCTTAAAGATCCCGCTTTTTGAATATTCATTTCAACGGTGAATTTGATGGATTTTCCATGTGTGATACGTAGCTGTGATTGGCTCAGACGTGATTGGAATTAAAACAAGCGGGTAAATAGACGAATTTTAAAGTGCGTTGAGAGAAAAAGGATGTTAAATGAAATGTAAAACTTCTAAAATTAGATTTTAACAACTATAGACTTTTGGCATTAATTTTAAACATATCTAAAATTATTATTGTATTATTATATACAATAGATTTTATAGGTTATACAATAGAATTTGTTATAAAGCGAAATATTTCTCACAACAATCAAAACGGGTTTTTGCTGGAGGAAGTACTTTCTGCTCTCAATAAGAGGGAGATCACTGCGTGTACCTTGATGGATCTATCCAAGGCTTTCGACAACGTAAACCACGAGATTCTTCTAAATCTAATATATTGGCTGAGTTTTTTTTATCTTAAGACAACGAAATATCTCTAAAACACTGCATCAAATCAAAAAAAGGGTCTTAATAAGATTCGTTATAATGTAGGAGGCTCACTGAATGGTGCCGAACTCGGTCCCCCACCTCATCCCCTTAGAGTGGGAGGGGGGACAACTTTGAAATCTTAAATAGAAACCCCCATTTTGTATTGCAGATTCTGATTCTACGCCATCAAGTATGTAGTTTTTGTTTGAATCTTTTTTTTCGATTCGTAACAGATTGCGCTGTAATCGCAAAAAAAAAAAACATGATTGTGAACATCTAGAAAAAATACATAAAAAAGAGAAGCAAGCAAACGTGATTTTGTGTTTCTTTATTTTAACATTAAATAACATTTCAAAAAGCCATTCAACAACGAAGAACTTTACTTTATCATACCAATTTCAGAAAATGTGTTCGAAAATGTGCCCTCCCACTTCGATACATTTATTTATTCGCAATTGGAATGATATGTAACACAACTGAGAAGTGTTTTTGGCGTAATCCTTGGTGATTCGCTCAATCATGTTTTCCCTCGTGGTTGGCACTTCCGTATAAACTTCAGACTTTAAGTGGCCCCACAGAAAGAAGTCATGGGAAGTAAGATCTGGCGATCTTGCAGGCCAAGACACTGGATCACCTCTTCTGATCCATCGACGATTGTAGGTTCGATCTAATACTTCTCGTGCTATTCTTGAATAATGTGCTGGACAACGGTCATATAGGAACCACATTGTTTGTCGTACGTCCAAAAGGGAAGGTCTTCAAGTAACACTGGAAGTTCGTTCTGCAAGATGTTTCGATATTTTTCACCATTTAAGTTTCCATCCATGAAATATGAACCAATAAGCTTATTGCCAATTATTCCACACCAAACATTTACGTTCCAAGGAGATGTTGATGTTCAACTTGGCGCAACCAATGGGGGATTTTCGATACTCCAGTAATGCATGCTGTGCCGATTTACCGTACCGTGATCTGTGAATGTCGCCTCGTCAGAAAATAATACTCGAGCAAAAAAATTGGGATTATCTCGTATCCGTTGAAGCACCCATTGACAAAATCGCACTCGGTTTTGAAAATCATTTGCCTTGAAGTTCTTGATGCGTGGAAACTCTAAATGGATGATATTTCCTACGCTTCAATATTTGGCAGATAGTGGACTGAGAAATTCCTGACCCGCGAGCTATTTCTCGAGTACTAATGTATGGATTATTAGCTACTGCAGCTAATACTGCGATTGCATTATTTTTTCCAGCGATTGTTTTTCGGCGATTACGTTTTCTTGGCTGTACAGTTCCTTCGCTAGAGAACTGTTGAACGACTCGGTGAAAAAAAATTGTCGGGAAAACGTTGTGAATAAAGATTAACAGCATCATCGATATTCCTACCACTTTTCTCCATAGATGTAAATCATTTCAATTCTTTCTTGTAATGTTATAGCCTCCATTACTGTTCAAATATTCAACGCTAGCTAATTTGTATTGGATTAATAATTAATAATCTAAATGGGGATCGGACAATGTGTAAGTATTCACAGTTTGTCAAGTACTGAAAAAAGTACGGTTTTGTATTGTTGAATAGCATTCCAATTGCGAATAAATAAATGTATCGAAGTGAAGGGGCGCAGTTTCGAACACATGGCTTCTAATTTTGGTCTGTCATTGACAGCTGTCACAATTTCAAGTACAATTTAGAGGATTTGCTTTAAGAGCAGCCTACTCTAATCAGGAAAGTATTTAAAAGCATGATGGCGTATTTCTTTTTGCCTTTTTTACATTTCTAATTAAACTAGCATAAGTATGATCCACAAGACATTTTTGAACGATGCTTACATAACATCAAACAAGTTAAATACATATATATATATTTCTAAATGAAGCCGTCTATTCAAGAGTTCTTTTTGTTGTTATGTATTTTTTTTTCATTGGTATTTCTAAAGGAAACGCCGCCACCGAAACTCCGATTTGTTTATTCTATACATAAACCTTTCTCTCTCTATATACCATGTGATTCAAAATGATTGTCGTAATAAAAAAACTGTTTTCTGGAAAAATTTATCTATACTTATTACCAATTTAATGAGCAGAGTTAGCAACATACAAATTTCATACATTAAATGAATTTTTTTGACATTTAGCGACATTGGCGTGCGTGTTGTAGTATCTTTCGATTATTTATCTTATAATTTTTTTTCAAATCGTTTATATTTACATCTAATATCAGCAACAATAGTATTTCTGAATAGTGTAAGAAAATAAGGGAATTTATCTGTGGTAATAGCTCAACAAACAGGTAAAAAAATCAATATTAACATTAAGTGAAATAGTTTATTAAATTTTATAATTTTAAAGGCTTATCATACACTTCAGCGCAATGAGCTGTCAAAAGAAAGTTACATTTTCATCCCTATAAAGTTTCTATGGTACAGGAATTATTACCATTAGATCACGATAGGCGATTGGAATATTGTCATTGGTTTAATAACAATTTAAGGACGATGACTTGCTAAACAAATCATTTTTCTCAGATGAAGCCTGGGTTTTATCTAACAGACTATATCAATTTACAAAACTATTGTATCTGGTCTGCAGAAAATCCACAGGAATTTCGAGAAACGCAATTGCATCCCGTAAAAGTTGAAGTTTGGTTAGCTATGTCCAGGCAACGAATAATAATAGGGCCAATTTTCTTCGAGGAAACTGTAACAGCCCAACGTTACCAACAGATGTTGGAATTGTTTATTGCGGAGTTACAAGAAAATGAGCTTGAAGCAGGTTATTTTCAGCACGATAATGCTCAGCACATACTGCTCGACAAACTGCCAATATCTTCAACAGTTTTTTGCTGACAGGTTCGTTAGAGCACAAAGATGGCCACCAAGATCGCCTGATCTAACCCCATTAGATTACTTCATGTTCGGCTATCTAAAAAATAGCATCTATAGAGACCGCATGCATACCATAGAAGAACTGAGAGATGCAGTTTTGTCACTTAATAATTATACTAATTGTATGCTATAATTTAAAGTAGTAAATAATTTTAGTCAAACACCAGTTAGTACTGAATTGTAAAATCATAATTTAGTAAAGTTAAATTAATTGCATTCCATTTTTACAAGCAGAAACACCAATCCATAGTCGTTTATATAATGCGAGTTCAAATATAGGTTACGTTTTCCTTATTTATGACAGATCCGTTTACTTTCTTATGTTCCAACACTGACTTAGTTCAAACCTTCATTACAAACACGCGGCATATACCTACACCCTGTTACTATCTATAGGAGCGGATTTGACAATCATTTTGAATCTCTGTGTATATTTTTAGAAAACTCTTGCAGAAAAATAATGAAATATCTCTCAAACACTGGATTATACAACTAAATTGTTTACATTTTCCTTTAGCGCCAATACATATTCAATTTTTACGTGGATTTCAACACTTTAAGCCTTGTTATAAGCGCATGAAAGTCCCTATATAATCTTCCGCCTTGTATTAGGTTATATTAAATTTGAGACGATGCGATGGGATAACACTTCGTTTTCTATCTTACGTCAATGATTTGCTTGCAGTAGTGATTTTCACCGGTTAAAATCGCGAATACAATACGTAATGTAACAAAGAGTCATTGTATCAATATTAAATAGTTTATAAAAAAAAAAACTACAGCGACTTTCTATTACATTTCTTCTTCTACGTTTGTGCGAATGATATACAGGGCGTAATAAATTTGAAAATAGAAGTGTATACAGAGTACAACGAATAAGGACAAGGGAGGAGTTATAGCGGTCCAAATTTATAAACCTAACAACAGCTTCCCAAAATGGCAGTTTGTTATTGTTTACGTTCGTATCTACACAAATTAGTTTACTCATCCGTTTAATCTATATGATTTACTTGTTTTATTTATTTATTTTACGTATTTTATTAGTTTTGAATTACCCTGCAGTTTAAAAACATTTTAATGAACTATGATATTCTTGTGTAAAAGGTAAGATCGGTGGCCAGTGGCCATAACATTTACATACTTTCTTATATATTATATTGTTAGGTTTAAGTGAAATAACTCAAATAATCGTGAAAGAAGACACCAATTGGTATCATGTTGTAGTGCTAGTCACTCTCGTAAGATAAATTTTGATGCTAACGATGGTCGCAGTTTCTTGGGATTTCCGAATGAATCTAATATATATATATGACACGACAAGAATTAAGAAAGTACATGAATAAGAAGAACTATTATCGTTGTGCAGAGATTCCTAGATCACATTAAATCAATTTATTTGCTAGATACACATTTTAAGCTAGATTGCTATTTATCGCAGTAACCAACCTAATTCATTTTATGTTCACTTTTTAAAATAATGTGATTTTGGTTTGAACTGCATTATACTGGTATAAATTTTAATCGCATTTATTCACATTATAGACAATTCGATATTATATAGTCTACGTCTGAACTCTATCCACTTGTGCACTCCCGGACATTATTGTTGACAAACCAGTGCAGGGTCGGATGTTAGAAATAAAGTAGTCGAATAGAAAGGAACAATCTTTGTATCGCACAGAATGATATAGTCATAACTCTTGAACCCTAATTAAAAGTTATTGTGTATTCATGTTAGAAATTTGAAAGTCCCTTCCACCGATGCTGTTGCATTTTTATTAATTTATTTGAGAAAGAACCACAACATATTTATTCCTGGAAGAATCTTTTACACTATAAAAATATAAACAAAGAATTATTTCACAAAAAGGAAAGAATATGAACATAATTATCGTAAAACACTTGCAAATATATGTATCACTTAATCAAACATTATTTTACTGGAATCGTGTTTTCTATTACTATAAACTGTTCATAAATATTTGCAACAAAATCAGAATAAAAGCACATAAATTTGTGTATTTCTTTAATCTATTTTTCTACTTCCTTTAAAATATAAATTATTCTACACGTTTGAAAATTCCCGGCAACAGCTTTACAAAATGGCAGCTGGGCTTGAAGGTCATTCAAAACGGACCACTCAAGAACAATGGATTTTTGCGAACATGTCCTTACTGTTATATACTGTGGTGTATACTTGTTGTCATTTGGGTGTTGCCAAACTTTCCGAAAACACTGTATATACCTCAAACAAGAAACGGCAAAGCCGTTGCGAAAGTAAACATTTTCTATTACCCGAAAATTAATGCTGAAATGCCATTAGTAAACAAGAAAAAAGCATGCAAATAGTTTCTACGTAAAAGCATAATTAGTGTCAGAACTCACGCATAGAAAAGCAAGTAGCGGTTTGTTTTTAGAAATCAAGGTCATTTCTTTCTTTTTACCGCGAAATGTAAATAGTAATAAAAACCCAATTGTCCCAAAAGATGTACTCGTTTATTTACAATGCTAATTTGACATGCTAAAATGAGGGATGAAGGAGCAATGACACGCACTGCATATATAGGGTCAACGTTTTATTTTGGTGACCTTTTCATTGTTCGAAACTATAAGTATTTCCTGTCTGTATGGTGTGAATATTGTTGCATTTGAATGTATTGTTCCTCGTTGTTTCGATAAAGAGAATTTTCGGTAGGTGCAATGTATTGAATACAATGCAGGACAATTCGTTAAATATGGATGGGTTTTATAGATGTTAACAAAGACGCCGATATCAAAAGTTCGATGAAGCACTAGTTTAATCTCAATTAATTGAACTACGTACAGGGTGATTCTCAATATATGCGACAAACTTTAACAGCTGATTCCTGAGGTTATTTTGATCATAAAAGTTCATATGAGTATATGTCCAAAACGGTTTGGTTTTAAAGTTATTGAATGTTTAATAATAAATTATGAACTATGACTAACACGATATAATATCACATTTGGTTCTTCAAAAACTATTGTGTTGAGAGGGAATTGTTTATTTGTCATTTCAATATTTGTCAATAGTTGTCAGAGTATTCATTCAGTTTATTGCCAATTTCTGTTTTCTAAAATGAATTACACGAATGCTGAGATGTGTGATATGCATTTCGTTCACGGTCTTGCCAATTGAAATTCGCGTGCTGCTAGACGTCTTTATGAAGAACGATACCCGAACCGTATCATCCCGCATCATTCAATATTTGCCCGTCTTCACCAACGTCTTAGTGAAACGGGAAATTTAAAAAAAAAAACGGACGACTGATAACGGGCACCCATCTACAGTGAGAACTGCACAAGTTGAAGAAATGGTACTAAATGAAATTGAGGAACATCCTACTACAAAGCACCAAAAAAATTGCGTTTGCTTTAAACATTAGTCAGGCCACACTTTGGAGAATATTGAAAGATCAACTATTGTATCCACATCACATTCAACGGGTGCAGGCACTTTTGCCGGCAGATTTTCCGCAAAGAGTGGCTTTTTGTCAATGGATGTAACACAAAATCGCACAAAATCCTGACTATTTGGCTCAAATATTCTTCACCGACGAGGCTACTTTCCCTAGAAACGCGATTATTAATTTTCATAATAATCACATATGGGCCGAAGAAAATCCGCACGAACTAGTGAATGCCCGTCATCAACATCAATTCTCTGTCAATGTGTGGGCATTAATGTCAATAATCTTTATTGACATTTGCTCAGGGACAACATATAACCTTTGATTTTTATTAATATTAAGTAGGACAACACTGAAAATAGAAATAAGATATTTATAAAAATCAAGAGATTTGAAATAAATACTTTTGTACTACTTTTGCATTAGTTGCTATCGATGTCAGGTTAGTTTAGCGTTAATAATTAACGATAACGCTTCTCCTTCGGTGTATTTCGTAGTGGAGGTAACATTATTCAACACTTATGCAGCCGAACGATTACTATTGCCCAAATGAGATTCAGTTACTATAAAACGTGACGTTGATATCGCATCACACCTTTTTTCGCGTAAACTACATTAATCAAATACTTTTCGTGGCCTACCAAATAACCAAATTGTTTTTTTTTAGTAAATGTACTTTTCTTGGACTGTACTACTAACAGTAGCACCTGCAAGTTCTACTTTCTGTTCTAATCATCTTTTTATTTCTTGCTGTATAAATCCTTTTACGTGGCGAAAACTTGGTTTCCAACGAAATTCTATCTTTTTCTTATAACATTAGTTAATAATTTATCAGCTTCTTGTTCATTTATAGTTTCTTCCGTATAAAGACACTGTTTAAACTTAAGTACTAGGGTAGATCTTTTTAAATTTTTGTATTTGTGCTACTCCTAAAACAAGACGCTATGTTTGACTGCAATGAACATTTCATCTAAAAAAAATATATAACGCTTTTAATATAACTTATTTTAGGTACACACTGAACTGTGAACAATTTTAAAATAAAATATCAACACCTACAAACATTTGCAATTTTTTATAAGCCACCTCGAACAAATAGTTTTTGAGTTGTAGTAGAACGTCAAGGTATTTCAATAAATGACGAATAAATTACATGTTTACTTTTGAAAAAGTCTACCATATTTAATAAATTCGGTAAAATACAAATATCTGCAATTATTAGCCTCTATTTTAGTACACAACTCGAACGCCTATTTCAAGTATATTGACTTATACTAGCAAATAAGCCACAGAAGGCTTGATATTCCCAAAATTTCTGAGTTGATAGTTATACTTCAACATACATAAGTAGTATGCAAAGTATGTAATTTACAAATCATTCTTGCAACTTGGTAAATTACAATTATTTCGCGCTGCGAATGCCAACTGTGCGACATTGTTTTAAAATTTCGCACAATGGTAAAATTTCTTGCTACAATTTTCGTCCAACCGTGAAGTGTAAATATTACTATACAGGGTGTATCAGATATAGAGGTAAATATAATAATATGTAGCAGCTGTAATCATATACAATCAAAAAGTCTTAATGCGCAGGGGGTCTATCTGTAAGCATTAACGAAAAAAAAATAATTTTATAAATGCCGTGGGCTAGAGCCGCACCTGTGCCCAACCTAAATGCTGTTCCGAGTATACCCCCACATACCACTATCATTCAGCCATTACCGCTGTTAGTTTTGTGTTGATCGCCGCTTGGAGTGCAAGCCACTTCGAACATTTTATTTAAATTCTTTCCGTCTCGAAAAAACGATCCTTTTCAGGACCATCATGATTTCATATAAAGAAAATCGAAGCTTGATGGATCGGCAAATGTATAGATTCATTTTCGCGCGATATCATAGTAAAAAGGCGTGTTTGCAAATTTTCTGTATCTACATTTATTTCCGTGTAATTCGATTCAATTCATTTCGCGTTATATGATTAAATAAATCCAAAAGAAATAACTCAGATTCATGTGGTACCGTTTATTAACAACTAACTTTCGATTCGACAAAGCAAAAGAAAAATATTTACGTTTTTTGTAACTACTGAAGTCGCATATCCGGTGAAACTCGAACGTCTTATCAGGATATTAAAAATAATACTTTGTAGACTTACGTAGAATGGTCTTAACAAAAAGGAATGTTTATTTTATAAAAAGAAGAAATTTAAAATGCCTCAGTTTTGCTATTTTTACAAGGGCCTTTATTTATTCAGAATGACGTTAAATGAACTTACGGCATACCATTAAGAATAATACTAAATGAGTGCAATGTATTTATACATAATACCACGTTTAGCGTGTGCTTAACATGACGTTTCCTTGCATCAGGCCCGGACTAAAGAATTTTTAGCTTTAAATTTTACTTTTTTCTTATTCTTTAATGATGAAATCCGGTTTCGGTGGATTTGTGCTTTATATGTCGTGTAGTTAACACCCAAGCAAAATTTACTTTTTTATTTGATACACCCTGTATGTGGATTTCTCTGTGTAGAATAGGCACAACCACTCTTGTTGTTTCCTTTTTGTTTTGCTTCTGCTAGAGTTTAGTATAAAATTGATAAAAGATTTTCCTCAAACGAAACTACACCTTATAAGATTTTTTACTTACACCTAGATTTTGTATAATAAATTTAAATATGAGTATGTTATTATATCTGATGGAACGTGTTTTGTGGAAAATAAAGGTATATTATTATTATTATTAGTATTATTATTATTATAAAGAGTTAACACGAAAATTAGAAATCCAATCACTAAACATTAAATTAACAACTGATGTCATTCAAACACCAGGATATGTAGATGGGACATCAAGTGGTCTGACTATAAAAACGGGCATCAGTCAAGAAAGAATAAGTCGACTCGGATTGATTATTTGCAAACGTACACGCAGAAAAAAAAAAAACCAAGTTGATTGCTTAATTCAAAGTCCATCTAATGAGTCTGACAACAAGATATTTTTGTAATGAACGCGTCATACATTTAAATTTACATCAACAATAAGCATTAAGCATCGAAAGGTCGGATATTACACAAAATTATTCAATAGACGAAAAAAAAAGGGACAATAAAAAAAATCAATTATTTCTAATGCCAAATAATAATACCGAGAATTCGTTGTGAATGTACGGATCTTATTAGTATAAGGAAATGATATATTACGTTGGTAAGTATGTACAGTTAAGGAATGACGTGTAGGGACAGTTCTCTTACGCGTAGGCAACATAAATTACAATTCACGCTCAGCTAATCCTATGAAAGGCTTAAGGCCGCTTTACAGTTCGCAATTTTTTGTATTGCGTGTAATTAAAAAAAAAAGCGCATGCTCTATTCCGTGCATTGCACGCGCAATATGAGTAAAATTGCAGCCAGCTAATTGAAACCCATTGAATGCGCATGCGTTATCTCTATCACATGCACAATAGACAATATGTCAATTAGCCTCCTGTGAGTTTTTGAACAATGTGATTTTCACATTGATTAATTACACTATTATTGATGTATTCATTATTGTTTTTTAGTATTCTTAAATATTGTATTACTATAAAATATTTTTCTATGTATTTTACAAAATTTTTAAAGCAATTAATTTCGCAAAGAAATTATTTATTTTATTAACCCTCCGATTATTGTATTTTCAACAAATATATCTTAACTATCGCCTGTGTAATCCAATGTCGTTCTATTTTATTGAAATATAGCTATAACACTTTTGGTCTGTAACACAGCTTCAGGCAGTAGCAACGAAAAAGTATTAAATGCGTCAAATTCACAAATAAATATTTTAGGACTAACTTGGATTGACCAACAATATGCTTTCTTACAATGTTTGTTATGTATTATAAATCTAATAATATTTTAAATAATTGTTAATGAACCTGTGCTACATAAAGACACTTTGTATATATAGAGACCAAGTGTTGGCTATATTTCAAGAAAATAGATCAACGACGTCAGATTACACAGATGATAGCTAAGATATATTTCCTGAAAATACAATAAACGAAGGGTTCATAAAATAAATAATTCCTTTGCGAACTTAATTACTTTATTTGAGAATTTTATAAATAATCTTAAACCTGGTTTTGGTAAATTTTTATAGATAGAAGAAAACTTTATAGTAATACAATATTTAAGAATATTAAACAACAATAGTAATTAATACATCAATAATAGTGTAATCAATATATCTATGAAAATCACATTTTCCCGAAACTATAATTAAGAAGGCTGATTGATATATTGTCTATTGCTAAAGTAACATTTGCGAGCATAAATCGAACTAAGTAACTAATATCAAAGCAGCACTAACAAGTAACGTAATATTAAATAATAAAATCCCATCACCACACGTTTTCTTAAAAAAGAATTATCTCTACATAACATCAAACAAGTTGAATACATATGTATTTCTAAATGAAGCCGTCTATTCAAGAGTTCTTTTTGTTGTTATGTATTTTTTTTTCATTGGTATTTCTAAAGGAAACGCCACCACCGAAACTCCGGTTTGTTTATTCTATATATAAACCTTTTTCTCTCTATATACACAGAGATTCAAAATGATTGTCAAATGCGCTCCTATAGATAGTAACAGGGTGTAGGTATATGCCGCGTGTTTGTAATGAAGGTTTGAACTAAGTCAGTGTTGGAACACAAGAAAGTAAACGGATCTGTCATAAATAAGGAAAACGTAACCTATATTTGAACTCGCATTATATAAACTATGGATTGGTGTTTCTGCTTGTAAAAATGAAATGTAATTAATTTAACTTTACTAAATTATGATTTTACAATTCAGTATACTAACTGGTGTTTAACTAAATTTATTTATTACTTTAAATTATAACATACAATTAGTATAATTATTAAGTGACAAAACTGCATCTCTCAGTTCTTCTATGGTATGCATGCGGTTTCTATAGATCCTATTTTTTAGATAGCCGAACATGAAGTAATCTAATGGGGTTAGATCAGGCGATCTTGGTGGCCATCTTTGTGCTCTAACGACTGTGTCAGCAAAAAACTGTTGAAGATATTGGCAGGTTTGTCGAGCAGTATGTGCTGGAGCATTATCGTGCTGAAAATAACCTGCTTCAAGCTCATTTTCTTGTAACTCTGTAATAAACAATTCCAACATCTGTTGGTAACGTTGGGCTGTTACAGTTTCCTCGAAGAAAACTGGCCCTATTATTCGTTGCCTGGACATAGCTAACCAAACTCCAACTTTTACGGGATGCAATTGCGTTTCTCGAAATTCGTGTGGATTTTCTGCAGACCAGATACAATAGTTTTGTAAATTAATATAGTCTGTTAGATAAAACCAGGCTTCATCCGAGAAAAATGATTTGTTTGGCAAGTCATCGTCCCTTAAATTGTTATTAAACCAATGACCAATATTCCAATCGCCTATCGTGATCTAATGGTAATAATTCCTGTACCGTAGAAATTTTATAGGGATGAAAATGTGATTTTCTTTTGACAGCTCATTGCGCTGAAGTGTATGATAAGCCTATAAAATTATAAAATGTAATAAACTATTTCACTTAATGTTAATATTGATTTTTTACCTGTTTGTTGAGCTATTACCAGAGATAAAATTCCCTTATTTTCTTACAGTATTCAGAAATACTATTGTTGGTGATATTAGATGTAAATATAAACGATTTGAAAAAAATTATAAGATAAATAATCGAAGGATACTACAACACGCACGTCAATGTCGCTAAATGTCAAGAAAATTCATTTAATGTATGAAATTTGTATGTAGCTAACTTCGCTCATTAAATTGATAATAAGTATAGATAAACTTTTCCGGAAAACAGTTTTTTTCTTACGACAATCATTTTGAATCACATGGTATTTATTTTTCTGTTTATATTTCTAGTCGTTACCTTTGATCGCAGTAATATACATAATTAAATGATTTACGGCTGTGATAAGTGAATACGTCCTCCGAAAGTTGCATTTACAATCAAGAAATTTTAAAATTCTGAATTGCTGGTGTCCGGATTTTTCCTGTGAGAAGTGTACATATGTGCATATAAGTACCTGGATCAGGTTTATTCCATTATTCAAATGACGATTTATATCGTGAGACAATAATTCCAGTAATGCTTTATTTAAAAAACGTTTCCTTCAATAATTTCTTATTCAAATAACGCCTGACGACTTCATTCGACAATAGCCTAATACTGAATAAAGAATAATTAATTGAAATGTCATTTAAATAATCATTTGAATAAAGAATTGTGCCTTAACGCGTAACACTGGTAGATACATACAGTGTATCACTTAAATATTATACATGTCTCATTTACCTACAACAAGTAATAAAAATACAAAACAGTAAACTTTTTTTTTTTAATTTCATATTATTATTTAGAATGCGATAACAAAATAAATATTTCAAATAGCTAAAAGCTTCTTACAAAGTTAGTCATTTAATTGCGAAGTCTGGTAAAAACCATACTATTGGCGAAAACCTAATCCTCCCTGCCGCAGCAGAAATTGTTTCTTGTATGTTTGGAGAGAACGAGGCAAAAAGAATTACAGCAATTCCATTATCAAATGATACAGTTTCAAGGAGAATTAGTGATATGGCGTATGACACAAAAGAACAACTTGTTGGAGCAATTCGAGCTAGTCCTTGCTTTGGTATACAACTCGATGAAACCACGGATGTCGCTGGCCTAGCCCAACTGATCGTTTTTGTACGTGGCATTTTTCAAGATGAAATATTTGAAGATATTTATTTTGTAAGAACACTTAAAACATCGACAAAGGTGAAGATATTTTCAATTTGTTAGATTCTTTTTTTTCCGAAAACCAGCTCGAGTGGAAAAACTGTGTGTCAGTGTGTATGGATGGTGCTAAGGCTATGAGCGGTCACATCACAGGGCTGGTAGGCATATTAAAACGGTTTCAACTGAGTGTAAGTTCACTCATTGTGTCCTTCACCGAGAGGCTTTGGTGGCTAAGCACCTCCCTGATGAACTTAAAGATGTCCTTGATCAGAGTGTGAAAATTGTGAACTTCATAGAAACTTTGGCCCCTAAAATCTCGTTACTTTAAAATTCTATGCCAGGATATGAGGAGCCTTCATGAGAACTTATTGCTACATACTGAGGTACGATGGCTTTCTCGGGGAAATGTTTTGTCCCGTGTATTTGAACTCCACAAAGAATTACATATTTTTTTTACCGAACACAAATACAAAACCGGTAACTGAGAAGGGGTACCTAAAATGTTTTGTGGGTAAAAAGGGGTACAGTGTCTAAATAAGTTTGAGAACCACTGTCTTAGCCGATAAAATTTAAATATTTTTTAAACCATGTACCAAATTTCAACAAGTTTTGTTGAATAGTTTTCATAATATTTAACTGTATCCATACTTTTTAGCGACCCTGTATATTAGATGTAGTAAAATATTAACTCCTTAAAAAAGTTATGAATACTATAACGAAATGATCGTAGCAGAAAAAAAAAGATTAGAAGCAAATGAAGAACTAATCGTTCTCTAAATTTACAACCCAAAAGAAAAAAATTACAAGAAAATACACCTCTGCACTGAGAGAAATGAAATGGTTATTTCAACATTTTTCATAGTGTCACAAATTTGAGCATTGATTTAACCATATTGCATTTACGTGAATCATATGCTCCTATTTGAAAGAAACATATTTATATTGATGCACACTTTAGAGTTAATTTAACAAGATTATAGTGTTCAGGCGTAACCAGTATTTTATCTTGTTGGTTTAATCCCACAAATTGTCGATTTGACATTTGAAAAAGGTGTTCTTTAAACATTTACTATCGGGATTAACTCAATGAAATGTAATATTTAATACTGTTACATATAGGTGATCGCACATGCGCACAGTCAGTCAGTATCCAACCTCCGTAGCAATGACTTATGTTTGTAAGCTTCTGTAACATTAATATTGAATAGTAATCAAAACCCATCGTGGAGTATATATATAACATGGCGCAGTCAGAAAAAGAAAAAACCAACAAAATACAAAAAAAAATCAGTGAAAGGAAGAAAAAGTGCAACAAATTATAAAAAAAAGTGTCAGAAAGGAGCAAAACAAAATGGAGAATATATCTTAACCCGAGAAGATGAAAATGGAGGGCGACCTAGCAAAAATTGGAGGCAATTCAAAGAAGATTGGGAATTATATTCTACCGCGAGTGGTTGCAGTGGGAAAATAACTAAAATACAAGCAGCGACGCTTTACACTGTATAGGAAAGGAAATTCGAGAAATTTTAAATAATATTGAAATTACGCAGGAAAACACATCGATCGACAGCCGGATGCAGGAGCAAGACAGAAGACACGTTTCACCCATGGACCGCACAAGGATGGAAGATCATTGGAAAGAGGTGTCCGGCAAATTCAAATAAGATCGTTTGTAACGGATTCGAACAATTCTAAAACAGGTCGGTGTACACGTTGTAATTTTACGCATGCGCAAAACAGTTGTCCAGCTTATGATAAAATATGTCATAAATATAATCGTAAAAATCATTTTGCCTCTAATTGTTTAAGTAAATCGATTAATATGATAAAAACCAATTCCGCTGAAAATAATGATTATTTGGTGGGTAGTATTACGAAATCGGTAAACGCTGATAACGAATTTTGATTAAATGTTGTTATTAATGATTTATTATGAAACGTTAAATTGTACTTTCCTTTCAAATGTATGAATAAAACCTTTATAATTTTTTAGTTATGTTATTAAGCTAATATAAGTTTAGTATATAATGCCGTAAATGTTTTTCTTCTATTACCTACTATAGTCTTCCTAATTAGGTAATATACAATAGCTATGCCTTGTTATCAATGGACTAATTGCTGAATGTGCGGGCGGATTTTTAATTGCATCGATAGATCCATCGATTCCAGTATATCTCTGTTTAATACATTAATGATACAGTAATCGATGAATCCATCGATGAAATTAAAAACTCGCCCGATCAGTAAAATGATTTTAAGCAAAATCGAAAATGGTTCCACTAACAAGAAAATCTTTTTCGTATAACCACCTATAGGTGTTGAATTACATGCAAATAGTCATTCGATGAATACTACAGGTAGGTTAAATGAAACAATATAAGTTTTGAATCAACATTTTATAGTGCTAAACCAATATTATAAAATTATAGAGACAATTATTACTTCGTGTGTCTACAACAAGTAACTGTGTTGGGATAATGTTGTTGTATTATTCAATTAGCAGGTAGAAATTGTTAATGGAAAATTAAGTACATGTTCACAGAATCACGCGTAGTCTGTTTCTTATAACATTTATTATTATTCAGTTAACTAAGGCAATTTAACATTTTTTTATGTATTGCATAAACACTAAAATATCATTGCTCATATTGAAAAAGAAAAAAGTGTTCAATACACCATTTTATTAGTTAATACAACACTTTTTTTTCTCTCGGTGTGGCATACTATAGAATAATACAAACACAAGTCTTCTACATCCGATTATAAATCCACTGTATATGGCACTAATAAATTACTGTGTATGAAAAAAAACTGTGAACGAGGGCCCTCATATCCACCACATTCTCCGGCTAATCGCGTTATGTGAACTACTTCCGCATATTCAACACCGTCCGTCGCTCGTATTGCACCAATAGTATTTGTAAATGAATTCGTACGTGTGGACAGAGTTCCCTTGTAAGTTATTCGCTATTGTATGGAGGATGGCTTACTTGTTACTTAGTATATCGTTTCGTTGTTAAGTCAATATGCGAGAGGTGAGATCACGTCATAAGGCCAATACTTTAAAAGGGGAAGTTGAGGTGTGTTACGCCGAAGAAGTCATGCGATGAGTCTACGGTGTCAGTCTGTTAATGAAGTGACCGCAATTTGCATTTATTGGAGTGAATAGATTAGGTTCAGTTCACAGCTGGTACATATATATTTCTTGGATGTTAATAAGTGACATTTTCAATTGTGATATACATATTTTAAAGAATTTTCAAATTGGGATCAAATAGTGTTGAAGTGAGTAAATACATTTGTTTTTAGATTTATGTTATATAGCAAAAGAAAATAAAAATAATTTCATAAATCATATTTCCAAATAAAAATTGTTTTAAATTTAACTGAACACAACCAATTATAATTGCTTTGACAATACTAATACTACGGTAATAATAATAAAAATAATATTACTGTTTTTGAGTTATAATGCTATAAAAAAAAACATTCATTTTGTGGAGCGATATTTTTAATTTGCCATTCTCTTGCTTTTCTTTAAAACAAAACCACAAAGAAAAAATTGTTTTAAATTTAACTGAATACAACCAATAATTGCTTTGACAATACTAATACTACGGTAATAATAATAAAAATAATATTACTGTTTTTGAGTTATAATGCTTTAAAAAACATTCATTTTGTGGAGCGATATTTTTAATTTGCCATTCTCTTGCTTTTCTTTAAAATAAAACCACAAAGAAAAAATTGTTTTAAATTTAACTGAACACAACCAATAATAATTGCTTTGACAATACTAATACTACGGTAATAATAATAAAAATAATATTACTGTTTTTAAGTTATAATGCTTTAAAAAAACATTCATTTTGTGGAGCGATATTTTTAATTTGCCATTCTCTTGCTCTTCTTTAAAATAAAACCACAAAGATTCACAAAATACATTCGCAATCATATCGTTGCTTATACAGAGTATTCAAAATTTAGTGGAAAAACCGAAAAAAAAACTTCAAACACCAAAAAATTTTTTTTTAGTTTTTCAAATCGAGCACTCGTGTATATATATTTTTTAAATATTTAGATAACGATTTAATTTTCCTACATAGGTAATACCTATCTTTAGCGATTTTGTCGTAATTAACACTTTTTATCAAATATTAATTAAAATTGCATTTGAATTGGGATATACACTGATTGAAAAAACCCCATTTTTTGAGCGAAGCAAATAATTTTGTTAATAAAATTTTAACAATATCTCTTTAATAGAATTAAACAAATAGAATATTTTGTTCAAATAAAAAGGTTTATTGGGTCAAATTTATGTAATACTTAAAATAACTAATTATTTTATTGAAATAGTGAGATACTTAAGTTTAATTCAGACAAAAATTTTGTAAAATTGCTTCAAACAATCAATTTTATTGACTTAAATAGAAATAGCACACAGAAGAACAAAACATTTAGATTTATGTATTTGCTTATTTCAAATATATATTTTTTATAGTAACAATATTTTTGTTTTAAGTAAAATATATATTCTGCTTCACTTTATTAAATATTTATTTATTTGAGGTTAGCCTAATCCTTATTTCTTAATAATATTCACTACGTTAATTGAAGAGTATACTTACTGTTTAAGTGAAATTAATGGGTTTGTTAAATTAACAAAATAATATGATCGCTTTTTATACCAATTATTTCCTTAATTTTCCCAATATCTCTAAAATAAATAAGATTTTATATTTTATATTCTAAGTATCCAATGAACGTTATATGTGAAGGTTAGATAAGAGTAATAAAACTCATTCTTTCGTTCATTTAATATTTATTATTTGATTACTAGTTTCGGCTTTTTAAAAAGCCATCTTCAGATCACTAGAAATGCGAATGATTAATTAATTAGCATAAATAATTGTGTTATTTTTTTTTTTAAATATAGAACTGAAGAAATTAAAACTAGCAGATGTATAAAATATATAAGTCCACAATCACAAATGACATTTTAAAAATTATATATTAAAAGTGTACTTACACGTCAAATAAAGGTAAAATTGTCGATTATCAAAATAAAAAACCAAACAACATTTTCTTTTATTTTTTTATTTTTTTTATTTTTTATTTTTTTTTAATTTTTTTTTATTTTTATTTTTTTTTTATTTTTATTTTTTTTTATTTCCGTGGATTTTACGGATTTATTTAAAACTTTTGCTTCACAGCAATAGCAAAGAAAAATTCTTCAATAATAAAACTACTACCTAAGTATACAGGGTGATTCTCAATATATGCGACAAACTTTAAGCGCTGATTCCTGGGATTATTTTGATCATAAAAGTTCATAAGAACATATGTCCAAAATCGCTTACTTCTAAAGTTGTACAATGTTTAAATAGTAAGTTAACATAATCAATGTTTTATTATAAATTAACAAAAATAATTAGTAAAACAAAATTAACTTATACTAACTGTTGAAAATGACCGCCCCCAACTGCCAATACAAGCTTCTATCCCTCCGTCGTATTGACTAGCGAGTCCGTTCTAAAATACCAAGGGTATTTCGAATTGTTTGAAAAGCTGCGATAATACGATTTCTCAGTTCATCGGCATTTTCAATAATGGGAGTCGTATAAACTAATGATTTTAAGGTGACCCCAGAGAAAAAAGTCCAAAGAATTTAAGTCTGGAGACCGAGGAGGCCACGGTTGTGGACCTCCCCGTCCTATCCACCGATCTGGATACGTATTGTCCAAAAACTCGCGAGCAACTAAACTAAAATGCGCTGGAGCACCGTCATGCATAAAATACATTTGCAATCTTAATTGCAAACGGAACTTCTTCCAGCAGTAGTGGTAGCTCCTCTTCAAAGAAATTGCGATATAACTCGCCATTTAACCGCATCGGTAAAAATGTGGACCTATCAAGTGATCTCCAACAATTCCGGCCCACACATTGACAGAGAATTGATGTTGATGACGGGCATTCACTAGTACGTGCGGATTTTCTTCGGCCCATATGTGATTATTATGAAAATTAATAATCGCGTTTCTAGGGAAAGTAGTCTCGTCGGTGAAGAATATTTGAGCCAAATAGTCAGGATTTTGTGTTGCATCCATTGACAAAAAGCCACTCTTTGCGAAAAATCTGCCGGCAAAAGTGCCTGCACCCGTTGAATGTGATATGCATACAACAGTTGATCTTTCAATATTCTCCGAACTGTGGCCTGACTAATGTTTAAAGCAAACGCAATTTTTCTGGTGCTTGCAGTAGGATGTTCCTCAATTTCATTTATTGTTAGTACCATTTCTTCAACTTATGGAGTTCTCATTGTAGATGGGTGCCCGTTATCAGTCGTCCTTTTTTTTAAATTTCCCATTTCACTAAGACGTTGGTGAAGACGGGCAAATATTGAATGATGCGGGATGATACGGTTCGGGTATCGTTCATCATAAAGACGTCTAGCAGCACGCGAATTTCCATTGGCAAGACCGTAAACGAAATACATATCACACATCTCAGCATTCGTGTAATTCATTTTAGAAAACAGAAACTGGCAATAAACTAAATGAATACTCTATGACAACTATTGACAAATATTGAAATGATAAATAAACAATTCCCTCTCAACACAATAATTTTTGAAGTATCCACTGTGATATTATACTGTGTTAGTCATAATTTATAATTTATTATTAAACACTCAATAACTTTAAAACCAAACCGTTTTGTACATATACTCATATGAACTTTTATGATCAAAATAACCTCAGGAATCAGCTCTTAAAGTTTGACGCATATATTGAGAATCACCCTGTATAAAAATGCAGGGGCAGCCAGATTTAAGTAGCCCATAGCAGCCCTGATTATCAATACGCCACTGGGTGTAATGACATCTGAGTCATACTTAAATTTTAACAAAAACTATGGAGCAGTACTATTTCAGTATTTTCTTGTGTAAAACAAACCTTTTTTGATTCCTTGTTATTTTTGCGACACAGAAATTACTTTTGAAAATATTTTTTTTTTATTATATTTACCAAACTACAGCTTTTAAGATGAAATATCCTTATTAGCAATTACCTGACTGTGGCTAACAAAACAAAAAAAAAAAAACACGACTAATCGATTCCGTGTAGTCTTAAAATCATATACAGACGTGCTAAAACACACATAGAACGCTAGTCTATTAAAATTACTTGTTTGCGAAGTGCTAATGTGTACTAATATGTCCTAGCCTGTAATAATTTGCTTAAGACGTGCAAAACTGTTGGACAAACACATCTATTATCGATAAGTGATGTGACTTTGAAAAAAATTGCAATTCATTGGAAGATATTATTAACAACATTTCGAATAGTGATGGTTACATTTTCTTTTATGCAAATTAATTTTCGTCTAAACATCACAGGCAAGAGACGTTTGGTATGCGCACTTGTTTTATCACTTTCTGAAATAATTAAAATTCTATACGCGCGAATTAAATATACGAAACGCAAGACGGATTGTTTATACTGTGGCAATAAATAAAATAGGTATGCGATTACTTAACTGTCTATTAGATAATTAACCATTGCTGTTAATAGAACGATTTGCTGTTCTGGATACTAACTAATCCGTATGTTACGTTTAGTATGCGAAGGATGCCGCATATAGATAGGCCTTATAGCCGCTTTACTTTGTCTATCTATAAGTAAGTGAACGTTTTGTTTCCCCTACTCATTTTTCATTCTAAATAACTCCATTAGGCAAGCCGTGAGGTACTGAATGTTAATCAATTGGTAGACAGAGATATATTGTCCCAAAGTGGGACCTTTCGCCGACGTATAAAATTATTATAAATCAATATAAAATGCTGATACAATGCACTTGCATCTGTTACCTCTGAAATATTAAAAAAGATATTCCCAAGGCCGCTTTAGATCTTTTATTTAATCGTAGTGATGGCTTGCTAACGACGCAAACTGCTATTTTGTAGCAGCTAGCAACCGTTAGCAGTTATTTAATATCAAAAAAAGCTAAGTACTTAATTTTTAATTTTTAAAGAATAAAAAAAAAGTAAAATTTAGAGCCAAAAATTCTTTAGTCCGGGCCTGATGCAAGGAAACGTCATGTGAAGCACTCGCTAAACGTGGTATTATGTATAAATACATTGCACTCATTTAGTATTGTTCTTAATGATATGCCGGAAGTTCATTTAACGTCATTCTGAATAAATAAAGGCCTTTGTAAAAATAGCAAAACTGAGGTATTTTAAATTTCTTCTTTTTATAAAATAAACATTCCTTTTTTGTTAAGAGCATTCTACGTAAGTTCACAAAGTATTATTTTTAATATCCTGATATGACGTTCGAGTTTCACCGGATATGCGACTTCACTAGTTACAAAAAACGTAAATATTTTTCTTTTGTTTTGTCGAATCGAGAGTTAGTTGTTAATAAACGATACCACATGAATCTGAGTTATTTCTTTTGGATTTATTTAATCATATAACGCGAAATGAATTGAATCGAATTACACGGAAATAAATGTAGATACAGAAAATTTGCAAACACGCCTTTTTACTATGATGAATCTATACATTCCCACGCTTTTGCCGATGCATCAAGCTTCGATTTTCTTTATATGAAATCATGATGGTCCTGAAAAGGATCGTTTTTTCAAGACGGGAAGAATTTAAATAATATGTTCGAAGTTGCTTGCACTCCAAGCGGCGATCCACACAAAACTAACAGCGGTAGTGGCTGAATGATACTGGTATGTGGGGGTATGCTCTGGACAGCATTTAAGTTGGGCACAGGTGCGGCTCTAGCCCACGGCATTTATAAAATATTTTTTTTCTCGTTAATGCTTGCAGATAGACCCCCTGTGCATTAGGATTTTTTGATTGTATATGATTACAGCTGCTACATATTATTATATTTACCTCTATATCTGATACACCCTGTATTTTTCGGGAGAAGGTACTAAATGATGTGCATTCTTTGACTGTTTCACGTATACTATATTGCTGGTATTGCACACTGCTCAATGTATAGCAAAAACTGTACATATACAAAAACTTACACGTCTACCTTATACATTACAGTAGCAGTACACAGGCTGATTCAAATTAAGTGCACATCATTGATTGCCATCTCTGTTATTATTGATTCTAGATAGTAGTTAAATTAGCAAAGTATTAGGGTTTTCAACGCTGATTAATATGCAATATACGAAAAAAAAGCAATTGAATGACGCATTTCCAAGAAATTTTAACATTTATATTTTTTTTTAAATTAAACACCTTGTATATTGTTAAAAAAAATGAAAGATATTTTAATTTATGATGCAAAAGTATCAATACAATATTGTCTTAAAACGAATAATAAAGAAGTGATGATGGTTTTTATTTTGTAAAATGTAAAGCAGTATAAAGAATCAACTTTTAACAAAACAAATACATGTCTTTGTGGTTGATGTTTATTTTAACATATCACATCTTAAAATAATGTCGTTGAAATTAAATTGAAAAGGAAAACGTACAAAATTTATAAATACTGCTCAAAGGTATCACTTCTTCATTCTTAATACATTTTCGTGCCCGCTTGAGTAGTACACTCTGGGTAGCTCTTAAGATTGCCCTTCCATCCAATTGGCGGAAAACCTCCCTAACCTTACTTTGCAATTCGTTCACGTTGTTGTACCGGGTTCTGTATATCTGATCTTTTAAATATCCCCAAAGAAAAAAGGTCTAAAGGTGAAAGGTCAGGAGAGCGTGCTGGCCATCGAATTGGCCCATTTGTACCAATCCACTTATCGGCAAAGATGATGTCCAGATAGTTGTGAACTCTGGGGCACCATCCTGCTGAAAGTACAAATTTTGGCGCATCAGCTAATTGATCTTATCAAAGAAATCCTCTAGAACGGTATGAATAAATTCCAGATATCTCTCTCCTGATGTCAATATACCATTGTGGAACACTGGACCAACGATTGTCGAACCAATTAATCCGCACCAGACATTAAAACTAAATCGAACTTGTGCAGCATGTGGACGCATTATTATTAATAAATTTTCTTGCGACCAGTAGTGCTCATTCTTCTCATTAAACATTCCTCTATTGGAGAAATTTTTTTTCATCACACCATAAAATGCATTGTGCTCCATTCAAATTTTCATCACAAAAATTAACAAATGATTCACAGAAAGCCAACTTCCTGTTCTCGAATCTCCTGGTTGTAATGTTTGTGAGGTTCGGTACTTAAATGGGATATACTTATGTTTTTTTTTAATTCTCTGAACTGACGCGTAACTTAAACCCAATTCCTTTTAGTAGCATCTCTAATGGAAAATTCGTGATGGGCATCAAAATATGCTAACACTGTAATTTCTACCTCCTCGTTGATAATGATATTTTTCTTTGGTCTTTTCTTCTTAAATAAGCAATCGTGTTGCCTAAATCATCTGGAAAGTTGTCAAAAGTAACGTTGATTTGGCTGCTGTGGTAAAGGATACTGTTCTGCATATATTCAACAGTCCTTATTGAATTTTTGCCGCATACAATGTATACTTCCAGCATTTACTTTATACATTACTCCAAATGAGAAAATACCATGGTGAGATATTATCTAATACTTAGAACTAAATATAACGGAAAACTGTTCAGCGATATGATTAATAATTACATTAACAATTAGAAGTAAGACACAACCAAAAATGAAATAACCCAATTTTTGTTAATAATAACGTGTAAAAGATTTAAGCTCAGTGCGTTTTTGACAGTTTCAAACAACATACTATTTGTTTCGACTTAAAGTATAAAAAGCCTACTATAAATTTTACATATCTTTGGCAACAATTAAAAACCACCATAACTTGTTTATCATTCGTTTTAAGACAATATTGTATTAAATCTTTTGCATCACAAATTAAAATATTTTCCATTTGTATTATCTCATTGAGCCAAATATTCTTCTTTTGTTTGACCGGCTATTTGCATATAGTTGAACATAAATCATAAAGTAGACAAAGTAAATTTAGTTAAGAATATATAATTAAATTGTTGTGAAAGTAAATATACATAAATATACTTAATTCGTTGCAGCAAAATGCCTCCTCTGTTAGAAAACGTACAGGAGATATCCCTAACTCCTATACAAAAATTCTATTCCGCTTCCAACATATTCATAACAGGAGGCACCGGATTATTGGGCCAATTGCTAGTCGAAAAATTGTTACGCTCCTGTCCGGATATAGGCAATATATACTTGTTGATGCGACCCAAGAAAAACAAAGATATCCTTACGAGATTGGACGAAATTCTTGACGACTGCATTTTCGATAGATTGAAGAACAGTTTTCCGGAGTATAAGTATAAAATATTCCCCATCGAAGGTGATTGTAGTTCGCCAAATTTAGGCATCACGGAACAGGATAGGAAATTGCTAACTACAGAGGTTTGGACCAAACGATCGAAAAAAAAAAATGAATAGGGTATGAAGCAGAAAGGTGCAACGATAAATCAAAGTTGAGAAGATTTATGTCTCTAACAAGGCAATACCTGGCAATATGTCAAATTCCGATTTCCATCAAACTATGGTAGAAGTATTGCACCATTTGTTTTTTTTTTTGCCCAAACGCCTGATTTCTGTTGTACAGCCCCCTCCAAAGTTGGGCGATTTTTTCAATTTTTAGGAATATATCTCAAATTACAACAGATATTATTAAAAAAACTCTTTGCAATAAGCTAATAAATAATGGGGACGGACGACCTTTTACCCCCCACTTTTTCAATAATTCTCTCTTTCTTGTTTCTCTTAAGGGAAGGCGCTTTCACTGAGAAAACGATTGTATAACAAATTCTTAGAATTAATAATAATAGTGATTAGAAAGTAATAGTTGCTACAAAATCTGGAATTAAAAAAACAATTTTCACAATTGGTTATTTTTCTAAATTTTGTAAAAGATATAAAAAAAAAATTGGAAAAAAAGTATTTGAAAATTTTAAAAATGTTTTCAAAATAGCAAAAAAAATGAAAAAATTGTTAAACAATAATAGGTAGACAAATGCGGAAAAAATATATATAAAAAAAGTGGAAAGTGTCAAAAAATGTTATGGTTAAAAATAAAATAAAAAAGGGATATAATGTTTGACGAAATATCAAAAAATTAAAAAATATATATATTTGAAAATATTGTTAAAAATTATTAAAAAAGGGTTACACGGTTTGAAAGAACCCTGTTAAAATTGTTAAAAAGGGGGTTCGAGGTTTAGAGAAAATTTTAAAAATGTTTTCAAAATAGCAAAAAAAAAAAATGAAAAATTGTTAAACAATAATAGGTAGACAAATGCGAAAAAATATATATAAAAAAGTGGAAAGTGTCAAAAAATTGTTATGGTTAAAAATAAAATAAAAAAGGGGTATGTTTGACGAAATATCAAAAAATTCAAAAAATATATATATTTGAAAACATTGTTAAAAATTATTAAAAAGGGGTTACACGGTTTGAAAGAAATGTTAAAAATGTTTTTAAAATAGTAAAGAAAAAAATGAAAAAATAAAGGTACGAAAAAATACGAAAAAGTTAAAAAAAAAAAAAAAAGTGTCAAGAAATTGTTACGGTTAAAAAGAAAATTAAAAAAAAAACTAAAAAATCGTACAAGGTTCGGAAAAAAAATGTTTGAAAAAGGTACAAACTTTGGAAATAATTATTACAAAATCTAGAAAAATAAACAAATGTAAAAATTTTTAAAAAAAAATCGTTAACAAAAGTGGAAAGACTGTAAAAAAGAAATTTGGAAAACAAAAACGAGAAAATGCAAAAAGGGAGTGAAAAAATCGAAAAATAATAAAAATTAAAAATATAAATATTAAAGAGATGTGAAAAATTTTGGAAAAGGAAAATCATTTTTTTGAAAAAAAAATTTAAAAATGTTGAAAGGGGGATCAAGATTTGGATTTTTTTAAATGTAAGGGTAAAAAAAATAAAAATCGAAAAAAATGTCAAACACATTTTACAGAATACATACAAAAGTCCTAGAAAAAGAAAATGTTAAAAAAGGTGCAAAATTTGGAAATAATTGCAAAATTTTGAAGATTTAAAAATTTTGGAAAAAAAATCATTAACAAAAGTGGAAAGACTGTAAAAAGGAAAGTTGGAAAACAAAAACTGGAAAATGCAAAAAGGGAGTGAAAAAATCGAAAAATAATAAAAATTAAAATATAAATATTAAAAAGATGTGAAAAATTTTGGAAAAGGAAAATATTTTTTTTTGAAAAAAAAAAATTAAAAATGTTGAAAGGGGGTACAAGATTTGGAATTTTTTTTTAAATGTAAGGGTAAAAAAAATAAAAATCGAAAAAAATGTCAAAACACATTTTACAAAATAAATTCAAAAGTCCTAGAAAAAGAAAATTTTAAAAAAGGTGCAAAATTTGGAAATAATTGCAAAATTTTGAAGATTTAAAAATTTTAGAAAAAAAAAATATTTGAAAAAATTGTTAAAACATTTAAAAGGAAGGTGCAAAAAGGTAAAGAATAAAATAAAAAAAAAACCACTACAAAAATTTTAAAAATATATACAAATGCAAAAAAAGTAAGAAAATTGAAAACATTGTTAAAAAATTAAAAATAGACAAATATGAAAAAGAGGTTAAATATTTGAAACAAAAATAAGCATTCTTAAAGTAATTAAAATGTTTTTTTTTTAAAAAGAAAATGTTTACGTTCAAACTATTCAACAGGGCAAAAACAAAAGTTAGCTACCAGAGATATATTGCACATTCTATGTACAAGTGGTATTTATCAGGATAGATGGATCCACCTTCTTCAAGAAACGCTTTCTAGAAGAATATCCGACATCTAGTTTATTTATTTATTTATTTAATATGTAGTGTACATACAGTAGACACTCTGCGACGTAAACTATCAATTATTTCAGAATGTTCATTTATGAAGTAAATTTTATTATATCAAACTACAATTTTACTCAGCACGAGAAATAACATGCTTTTGAATCGATTGCCTTATATGTATCCAAACGTCTACATGCTTTTTCGAAGGTTCGTGTTTAATTACAGATCTAATAAATCTTGATGATATGTATTAGATTATGTCATAATAATGTTATTGTTTAACATTTATTTAATTTAATTGCACCATGGTACTCTTTCAGTCTTCAAAGTTTAACTGAAATCGGAATTAAATAAAATAATAAAGCCTTTTGCTTCTTACCCCTTCAATTCAATCATCAAACGCGGCGTTTTCCCTTCACCATTTCCACTTCCAGGTATCTATCGTATTCCACGTGGCTGCTACAGTAAATTTCGACGAGAAATTGAAAACCGCTGTGGATATCAACATCAAAGGTACCAAGGACTTGCTGAATCTGTGCAAAGAATTACCCCTGCTGAAAGCGATAATGCACGTATCGACCGCTTTTTCAAACTGCGCCGAAGATGTTATAGAGGAGACCTTCTACCCAGTGCCCATAGATCACAGAAAGATCATCACTATATCTGAGATGTTAAACGAGGAAATCCTAGACAAGATCACGCCGCAGTAAGTTTTCGGTGAACGTAGAGGAGGTTGAATGATCGAAGTGATTGTCAGTCTTTTAGGTAATCTGCCGAATACGTATGCATTTACTAAAGCGATCGCGGAGAAGATGATTGAAGAGGAGGGGAAGGATTTACCTATAGGGGTGTACAGGCCCTCTGTTGGTGAGTATGATTACGTAGAGGCAAGTGATAAGCGTACAAAATTAATTTCATTTTTAAAGATTTATTTATAATCACTTCGCGTACATTGGTAGCCATGAACACATTAGTTTGCCAAGACGTCAGAAGGTATTTATATTTACGAGATGACCAACTACACGCAACAACCTTCTTTGCTGTGTGTTTGTATATAGTCATTACTTTTTTATGTTCTAGCGTAATAAACAATTTTAATTTTAAATATAATACGAGATTAAATTTAATTCAAAAAATATGAAGAGAAATACTCTTATGCGGATGTACGTATATAGAAATGATGTTAATTTAACGAAATGAACATTTATAAAAGAATCCAAAACTCCCTAAATCACTTGCGTGTATTGGTAGCCATAAACACATTAGTTTGTCAAGACGTCAGAAAGGAATTTATATATAGAAAAGGAACTTCTAACACATCTGCCACAATCTAAGCCCATTTGGCAAAATAACATGACTATAACGTCGCTCTAATGTTATCTTGTAACGCGAAATGTTACAAAAATATATACAATGTACCACATGCAGTAACATTTCTACGACTGTTTAATGTCCGCCTAAGCGATGTTACGAAACAATGTTTCCCAGTAATGTTAATACGAGGTCTTCGAGTAACATTACTTTAACATGACGATTAATGTTGAAGTATATAGCTCTTCCGTAACATTTCTCATATGTTAAAGAGAAATATTGATACAGTGGTGCCAATAAATGTTTCTATAAATATATCTACGCTAATGTTTCTATTAGGATCTTTTATTTACTCCAAAAGTTCTTGCTGCATTATACAGGAAACATGCTGTTAAGGTTTATCGAGAGGTTATATTAACTAATATAAAACGGAATCTCAATCAGTCTTATTGAAATTCAATGTTAATATTATAATTTCATGTTACACTCGATAGATCGGGCCCCTCTGTTATACGAATTTATCTTCACTTACTAAAATTACAATATTAACATTAACATTAATGCCAGAAAATATAATGGATAAGACATTTTTATAATATAACATTATAAGTCTTTTTTTGTAGTTATTTTTGCAGATACATTAAAATCGTCAATCATATATCATATAGTCCATGTAAAAACTAAATAGTAATACTATGAATAATATTATAAATAGCTATTTAAGTAAACGAAATACATCAATAAATACTTTAAAAAGTAAAATGCTGCTTACAGAAGACAATAAAGGCATTTATTGGTTTAAAAAAAAAAGTACATTAAATTCCATTTTAATAAACTTCAGTATTGGAAACAGATTATGGGCACATAAATTAACATGAATAGAATCTAAACAAAAACTCGCAACACATAAGAAAAACGCCCCGAATGCATTTTATTCCTTTGAACATTTTGCTGGTTTTCTATCAAATCTTTGTTTTGCATAACGAAACCATTCCACGACAGTTATTTCGTATTCTGTATCTGTGAGTATAATATTTCTTCTAATTCTCTCTGAAATTAAAAAAAAAGAATCAAAAATAGAGATCAAATAAACTGTTTTATTTATATGAAAATTGAGGATAAGCTGCATATTTTATATATAACACTGTTTATAATTATTGTAAAATTTGTATTTGATCAAGAATTACTATCAATTCTAAGAATGACATTACGTGACATTGCTCATCCTTATAGCACAACAGGAAACAGGTAGGTTTTACTATAACATATATAGGTTATGATATACATAATACATATCTGTCTTAAAGATCTTCGATGAATTTTGAAAGGATCGACATACCTACTTTAGCATTATAAATAAAACTTACCTGATAATGTTGATTCATTATTGACGGGATTTTTTTCTCATCAAAATAATTGCGACGCACAATCCCAAGATGGTCCTATCCACGCCCTGTCCAGTCACGATTACCGTATATTGTGAAAGAGGGCGTTCACAGGTTCACACCAACTCGTGTATGTGCGGTACGAAAAAACTTGTGATGACAAGCGATACTAACTTTTACAAGTGCGCAACCACAACCCCATTAACATGATTATTATAGGCTACAAAAAACTGTTAAAAAATTTCATCACCATTATTTACTTTATAGAGAAAACTTGCTCCATTAGTTTTGTGTTTTCAAAATTCTAAATTTGCAGAAACATACGTACCTATCTTACACTTTATAAAATGTAAATATGTTAATGTTACAAGCGCAAATGTTGTAACATTCCTTGTAATGATTCACCTTGTAAATATGGCAATGTTACAACTAAATATTACCTCAACATTTCTGACAACAAAGTCTTTGTTTTTGCAACATTGTTTTAAAATATTTTTTCCTGATTACATTGAAATGTTACTGTAATGGCGTGCAATATTTCTATCATTATTTAATGTTGCTGCAAAATTTCAGTAACATGTTTTTGTTTGACATCGCTGTCTAGTAAAAAATGTAATATTACTGGGATATCTGCAACATTACTTGGCAAGTGGGAATGGACATAACTCATCTTTATTGTATTCTTGCAGTGATCTCTACGTACAAAGAACCTTTGGAGGGATGGATCAACAATATGTACGGGGCAGTTGGTGCCACTGCGGGGGCTGGTGCAGGAGTCATAAGGGTATTGCAAGTCAACAAAGAGTGTCTCGCCAACGTGGTTCCTGCCGACATGGTAATCAACGGTATGATAGCTGCCACGTGGGAAATCGACAGTCAATATCGCCAACATAAACTACAATCCCAGAATCTACAATTCCCAATCCCCATTTACAATTACGAATCGAGCAACGACTGCCCGATCACGTGGGACAGATTCATGCAACTGACATCGACTAGCGGCGTTAAGAATCCATCTATCAACGCCATCTGGTATTATTCCTTAACGCTGATCAAACACAAGACGCTGTACAAACTGGCGGCCTTCTTCCTGCATCTAGTTCCGGCATTCTTAGTGGACAGCCTCTTATCCCTAGGCGGTAGGAAGCGCAAGTTAGTTCCTTAGACTTTAGCGACAAACACGGTAGAATCTTTTCTGACGTTCGCAGATTCGTCAAGCTGTACTCGAAGATACATCGCTTCTCGGAGGTCATATCGTACTTCAGCACGAGAAATTTTAAATTCAAATCGACGGCTATGCGCAGGGTCGTCGGCAGTATGTGCCCTAAAGATCGAAGTCTGTTCTTTTGCGATCTGAAAGAGTTGGATTGGAATGACTACTTCTTGTCGTTCTTTAAAGGATTGAGACTGTACCTGATGAAAGATCCGGAATCTACGATGCCTGAAGCTAAAAGGAGATGGAGGCGGTAGGTATAAGCAATAATTGTAGTATTTTATTGAAATGTCCTCGATAAAATTGCTCCGCTGTGTTAGTATCTAAATCTGGATTTCTTTGAAAGCGTCAAAAAAGTTGCCACTTTTTTAGATGTAGATTCATGTTTAATTACAGATCTAATAAATCTTGATATCGATAAAATTTAACTTATTTTAGAACCAATTTTGTTCATTGTTTGATTGAACTTACTCACTAATTACTTACCAATATCCCTAAACCACCTATTTTAAAATCTTAAAAATAATTTTAATATTGGCAGTATACACATGGCAGCTTTATGATGCGTTACTATAGAAACAACCTGAAACCTTTTCACTAGTCCAAAGTCCAAAGCTCTTTGCAAACCCGCTTATCTTCAAGTGAAAAGTTCTTGAATTAAATTTGCCAATGTTTGAAGAATATAAAATGACATTTTAATTGGAGGAAAATAACTTTTTATGCCTTGCTCTGTATTAGCATTGTACTAAACTACAATTGCATGCAGCACGTTAACATAATACATTACTTGAAACGATTGCTTATATATACACATATATCTAAACGTCTACGAAGGTTCGTGTTTAATTATAGATCTAATATATCTTGATATCGATAAGATTTCATTTAATTTAGAATCATTTTTTTTCTTCATTGTTTGATTGAACTTACTCACTAATTGCTTACCAATATCCCTAAACCACCTATTTTAAAATCTTAAAAATAATTTTAATATTGACAGTATCCACATGGCAGCTTTATGATGCGTTACTATAGAAACAACTTGAAACCTTTTCACCAGTCCAAAAGTCCAAAGCTCTTTGCAAACCCGCTTATCTTCAAGTGAAAAGTTCTTGAATTAAATTTGCCAACGTTTGAAGAACATAAAATAACATTTTAATTTGAGGAAAATAACTTTTTCATAGCTTGTTTTGTATTAGCATTGTACTAAACTACAATATTGCACGCAGCACGTTGACATAATACATCATTTAAAACGATCGTTTATATACTTATACATATATATCCTAACGTCTACGAAGGTTTATGTTTAATTAAAGATCTAATAAATCTTGATATCGATAAGATTTCATTTAATTTAGAACCATTTTTTCTTCTTCATTGTTTGATTGAGCTTACTAAACCAAGAACATAAAATGACATATTTTAATTGGAAGAAAGTAACTTTTTATGTCTTGCTCTTTATTAGCATTGTACTAAACTGCATTTGTACGCAGTACGTCATATAATATATCATTTGAAACGATTGTTTGCATATCCAAATGTCTACACGTGACTTTTCGAAGATTCATGTTTAATTACAGATCTAATAAATCTTGATATCGATAAGATTTCATTTAATATAGAACCATTTTTTTTTCTTCATTGTTTAATTGAGCTTACTAAACCAAGAACATAAAATGAAATACTTTTAATTGGAAGAAAATAACTTTTTATGGCTTGCTCTTTATTTGCATTGTACTAAACTGCAATTGTACGCAGTAAGTCATATAATATATCATTTGAAACGATTGTTTGCATATCCAAATGTCTATACGTGACTTTTCGAAGGTTCATCTTTAATTACAGATCTAATAAATCTTGATATCGATAAGATTTCATTTAATTTAGAACCATTTTTTCTTCTTCATTGTTTGATTGAGCTTACTAAACCAATAACATAAAATGACCATTTTAATTGGAGGAAAGTAACTTTTTATTGCTTGCTCTTTATTAGCATTGTACTAAACTGCAAATGTACGCAATACGTCATATAATATATCATTTGAAACGATTGTTTATATATCCAAATGTCTATACGTGATTTTTCGAAGGTTCATGTTTAATTACAGATCTAATAAATCTTGATATCGATAAGATTTCATTTAATTTAGAACCATTTTTTTCTTCTTTATTGTTTGATTGAGCTTACTAAACCAAGAACATAAAATGAAATATTTTAATTGGAAGAAAGTAACTTTTTATGGCTTGCTCTTTATTAGCATTGTACTAAACTGCATATGTACGCAGTACGTCATATAATATATCACTTGAAACGATTGCTTAGATATCCAAATGTCTATACGTGATTTTTCGAAGGTCCATGTTTAATTACAGATCTAATAAATCTTGATATCGATAAGATTTCATTTAATTTAGAACCATCTTCTCATCTCCATTGTTTGATCGAGCTTACTAAACCAAGAACATAAAATGACACATTTTAATTGTAGGAAAGTAACTTTTTATAGCTTGCTCTTTATTAGCATTGTACTAAACTGCATTTGTACGCAGTACGTCATATAATATATCATTTGAAACGATTGTTTGCATATCCAAATGTCTATACGTGACTTTTCGAAGATTCATGTTTAATTACAGATCTAATAAATCCTGATATCGATAAGATTTCATTTAATTTAGAACCATTTTTTCTTTTTCATTGTTTGATTGAGCTTACTAAACCAAGAACATAAAATGACATATTTTAATTGGAGGAAAGTAACTTTTTATGGCTTGCTCTGTATTAGCATTGTGCTAAACTGCATATGTACGCAGTACGTCATATAATATATCACTTGAAACGATTCTTTGCATATCCAAATGTCTATACGTGATTTTTCGAAGGTTAAAGTTTAATTACAGATCTAATAAATCTTGATATCGATAAGATTACGTCTGCGTTTCTACGAAATGTTATCGTTTACTTAATATATTATTCTATGAATTGTATGTTTTTCCTTTTCTATTGTTTATTTAATTTTTCAGACTATATTGGTGCCATCAGTTCGTCAAAGTGTTATTGCTGGTCGCTGTCAGTCGAATTACGTGGAGTTTTGTGAACCTTATCGTGAGACTAGTCGGCAACTTTTAGGGATTACTAGATTGTAAAATAGATAATATTCGAGTTAGGTTTAAGCTTCTTTTTGTAATTTTATTATTATTAAATAGACGAAGGAAATGTGTAAAGAAAGGGGATTTTATTTGTAGTATTTATTCCTCCAAATCCCCAAGAAAGAAAGAAAAAAACAATTTTAGTTTTAAACGTAATTTATTTAAGAAATACTTTACAATAATTAAAGTTAACAAAATCAAAACCAGAAAGAATATAAATAGAGATAGCATCTTTCTTTTTTTTGTGTCTTAAAACTACATAATTCCAACTTCTTTTTTAAACTTACAAATATACAACAGAAACACTATTTAAATACACAATAAATCATACCTACCAACAGTGCCATAAAAAATACTCGGCAGATATTGTACAGGACGTACAACCTATAAAACAGAAAAAAAAAGCGTCAAATGTTTTTCGAAGCCAATTACTTCTATGGAAAGGACAAACGATTTTATAAAAATTATTTCTAAGGGAAGACAAACTATTTTCGAAGAGAAAAAAAAATTATTTTCTCCAAAAACAGGCACTAGTTTTAAAAGATTAATTGTAATGGAAAGCAACGAAATTAAAGATGATAATTTTAAATCGTATAAATACTTTTATGTTTGTCACACTGATTAGCAACAAAATGCCGTACATTGCCTTTAAAAATTCCATTTGTGTCTCAAGGTGAAAACAGACAGGCAATTATTATATTTAATTTATTTACAGTTTGAAATTCCGGTTTGCAAATTATAAACGCCAATAACAAGAAAAAAACAAACCTTTCCCCACAGATGTTATAAACAAATTAAATTGAAATTATAATCAGATAGTAATTGCCCATCAAACTTTATATTAATCATAATTATCAGAAAAAAAATCTAATTTAAACTACTTGCACTTTGTGACTGCAATTAATTTTAAAAAAAAGTATTTTGTGGATATAATTGATTGATTGATTAATTACTAACTGTTATATAATTATACAGGTATTCCACGTAACTGGTCATTAAAAGTTTATGATGTTCTATTATTTACTTATATTTGAGATTTTGGCACCATTATCCGTTCGATTGGAACTATAAATGTAAAATACTTTAACCAAAATATCACTTCCGGTTGACCGGAAATGGATGTCAACTTTGTTATTTTAAATAGAATGATCTAATTTTTTATTCATTTTTGGATTCTACAACTATAAATACGTTAGTTTTCATTGCTATCCTATAGCTACATGTTGCCGTTTTTGAGTTATTTAAGTTTTTCTTTTTTTTGTCATAATCATTGCATCATTTGAGAAATTAATATCTCGGTAACTACTGCAAGTAGAGACTCCAAATTTGCTATGTTATGAATGTAGATATAACTCTAAGAAACAGTAAGCACAGTTTACATTCTAACATACAGGGTGTTCAAAACTGAGGATCAAAGTGACATATTTTCAAATGCAGAAAACTCAATTTTTTTTAAATAGAACACCCTGCATTTTAATTCGGAATTAGGAAGTAAATATCATGCCCTATCACTTTATCACAATATTCTTAATTTTTGACTATTTGTACCCAGTACATGTGAAATGTAAACTGACTGTATCTGTAATGGTAATTGCAAATATAACCACATTATTATTATTATTATTATCATTATAATCTTTAGTTGTTTATGATGTATTAAAATTTAACAAATTTTAATGTTCTTGACATTAAATATTGATTATTTTCCTTTTTTTCTTGATACAAATCAAACATAAGCACAAACAAGCGAAAAATACTTTGCGATGACATAAATAATTTTAAAGCAAGTGTTGGAAATAATCAAAAAAAATTCAAATACTTCTCAATAATAAAGCATTTTTTTGTTTACGAAAATCAATTGAAACTCACCGTTTCAATTTCAAACGTGCCTCCCTCAAACTCCTAACAGAATCGCGCAAGACATAAATCCTGATCCCCAAGAAGTGCTTCGTCAGGAACTCTTCCCAATTCAATTGTCGCAAATCGCAGAAAAACAACTTCCTATCTTCTCCGGCCATTTGGTCGACGACGCAGTGCATTCTTCTCGACACGAAAGTAAAATCCCTAGTCGTGTAATACGACAGTTCTAAACTACTCCTGTATAGGGCTTTGAATGTCTCAGTGAACCTAGAAATTCCAAAAAACAAATCACCACGCTTCCAAAAAATCACCAGGGCATATTCACCAAGGCTTTCGACGAATAATAGCTGCCACGACGTCGCAAAATATCCCGGGAAAGAAGTGAAACATCGCCATGGTAAGGAGATGGAAGACGTAGTTTTGACGCAAACCGATAGATGGCCACCAGATGGCGTGGATCGTCGGGTAGGTTTGTGCGTTTGTCATCGTGGAAGCTACGAATCGGCCCCAAGTTATGGGGTTATCGGTTGACGTTTCGAAATGATATATGGGCGTTCTGAAATCGCCCGATTTGGATCGGCTCTCGAAATGTACGCTAGTATGGGCGGAAACTGCTATTAAAGCGTTGGCACACATATCGGCTGGTACTAAGTTGGCCGTGTGATTCTTGTGGCAATGCAGACTGGTGAGTAGGCCGCATGATATGGCGCCGATGATGCCAGTGATGCCGCAAAAGGTATTGACGTAGCCACCGATTGGTTCCTTGTAGGCAGAAATTACTGCAAAAGGTTGTGTTGTAAGTTATGTAAGAGTTTGTTTGTTAATGACTTAAACCATGAATACTAGTGATCAAATATTATACCAGTATACATATGGTCGAAGAAATGTTCCACTGGCGTACGATAGATGGCACCACAAGTATTCTCTTATGGAAATTTATTGCCACTGCAAATGCACAATGGAAAATGCTGGTGGTGTCATCTGTAGTGCGCCAGTGGAACATTTCTTTGAGCATATATATACTGGTATAATATTTGGAGTGATGTATAAAACTGCTTCTTTACGTTAGCAGTTTAAAAAAGCTGCTACTTTTTTGTAGCAGTTTTCCTTAAATAGCGGTATACCTTAAATACCTTTTCACGCTGCCCCAAAGTGTCTTTTGTTACCGCTATTCATAACATTATTATTGCTTGGAATAAAATTGTGTCCACCTGGGCTTGACAAAAACAATATTTCTTTGTAGTTGTTAGAGAATTCTGTTTATTTTTTCTTCTCTTATTTACTTAAACGGATACAATGTTCGTATATTCGTTATTTCTAGAAACTGTAAAAAAAGTTGCAGTAAAATTACATGTAAAATCGTTGGTAACAAAGTTGCCTACAATTTTACGGGTAAATTTGCTTCATAAGGTAAAATTTCTACCATCTAGTAAATTTCACATGCTAATGTGTTTTTCAAAGATTGTACTGTAAAATTCGTATGTAATATTATTATATGAACTCTATATTTACCGAACGCTGAAGTAATTTTCATATGTATTTTTATAAAGAGAGCAAGCAACTTTCCTAATTCTTTTATAGCACCTAATAGATCATACTAAATCGCTCATCAACCAGGGATCAAGAATGAACACGCTTACGCGAAACCTAAGATTGTTTGTGACGTACATGATATCATTGAGCCAATAATAAGTTCGACAAACGAATAGAATTACCTACGCGCACAAATAATAATCCAATAACCAATCACATTGCGGTGTATGAATTTCGTATTTTCCATGATATCTATAGTTTTACCCGAAACAAATAAATATAAAAGATCCTCATATTTTTACAGCAAAATTAATAGTTCACTAGTAAAATTACTTTTAAAGTGCACTAAATATCCCAAAAAAAATGTCAATTTTACACTTTTAAGTAAATTTTGAGAGTAAATACAAAATTGTACATGTTTTTTTCCTGTATTTTCCTTTTGAATTTTTGTTACATCTTAAACTTACATGAAAAAGCTATAAATTTTACCGAAATTTCTTTTTCCATGTTAAATGTCCTAGAAAAAACATGTAAAACAAAATTTACATGATTTATTGTGGTAAATTCACAACGTTATTACATGTAATATTCCTGATTTACCATGGCAAAATTACTGTAATTTTTTACAGTGCGCTTGTCGTTTATTTAACACCACTAAAATAGAAGTATTTTTAGAAATATCTTCTTTATTATGTTTGTTAGTTCATTTTTACATTTTTTTTACGGTGAAAAACATCTATGATACATAAATAATGTCACAAAATAAACATGAACTGTTTCTTAGAATAAAATGTTTCCTGAATTTATAATATCAAATAAATATAGCCTTTATGTATTTATCTCTGTTCCTTGTATTATTATCATCACCCAAATTCATATAAATAACAACACTATACACGAATTATTGTGAGTCTTTCTCACAAGTTACCACCAAAGTTTGCTACTAGAATAAAATACGAGCAACATATACTGCAATAGTTTAGTGCCAATTATTATAATAATATCAATGCGATTTTAATAATAGGAGAAACTATTCAAATCTATTTGAGAAAAACTTACTAAATTCTTCAATTTAATAATCAGGTGTAACAAAAAACACTTTGGGACGGTGTGTAAAGTTGTAGAAATTATAATCTGTCAGATATAGAAAATTTTAAATAAAAATCTAAACTGGTTCTCAAAAATCAAGTTTTAGTACATTTTGCAAAAAAGTATAATTCGCATTAAGTGTTAATTATAGGACATTTTATAATATATATAAAATGTAAAATATATAGTGGTTATATATATAAATATATAAACACTAATTAATGTTTGTAAATCAAATAATGTAAATTTAATTTTTTCTGTTTAGAATAATGGTTTAGTTTTTCTGAAGAAGGTAATATATATTGCCGAAACGTTAAAATAATGTAGTTTTATTTTGAACACCATTTTGTTGTCACTAATACCAATAAATGAATTAAATTTTGTACAATTTTTGGCGAAGAATTTAGGTAAGGAATTGGTAAGTAGATTATCAAAAATCAAATTTCGTGTGTAAAAGCAGCTTCTATAAATAAAACATTTTGATAAAGTTTTTTTTTTGTAATAAAAGCCCGATCAGAAGAAAAAGTATTCTTTATTTTATGTTAAGAAAGCGATTTTATACACAAAATTTGATTCTGGCTATTCAACCAAAATATCACTTCCGGTTGACCGGAAACGGATGTCAACTTTCTTATTTTAAATAGAATGATATATTTTTTTATTCATTTTTGGATTTTACCAACTATAAATACGTCAGTTTTTATTAGCTATTCCTATAGCTACATGTTGCCGTTTTTAAGTTATTTAAGGTTTTCTTTCTTTTTAGTCATAATCATTGCATCATTGAGAAATTAATATCTCGGTTAATACTGCAAGTAGAGACTCCAAATTTGCTATGTTATGAATGTAGATATAACTCTAAGAAACAGTAAGTACACTTTACATTCTAACATACAGGGTGTTCAAAACTGAGGAACAAAGTGACATATTTTCAAATGCGGAATACTCAATTTTTTTAAATAGAACACCTGTATTTTAATTCGGAATTAGGAAGTAAATATATCCCCCTATCACTTTATATGAGCATTCCCTAACCTATCTTTAATAGATTTTGAGGTATGAGCGACTTTTTGTTAAACAGGCTAAGTAGGCCTATCTTTAAATGTTTGTAACTGGCTCTGATATGGATTCACATCAAATTCATGTATTATTTTTGAATAACCATACAAGAATGTCTGTTCGAATAGTCATTTCTATTAATATTGCGTTGTACGAAAGTGTAATTACAATGATATACATAAACACTTTTGGTTAGTCAATGAATTTGACATTAATCCCATTCAGAGCCAGCTACAAACACGCAAAGATAGGGCTACTTAGTCAGTTTAACAAAAAGTCGTTCATATCTCAAAATCTATTAAAGATAGGTATAGAGAATGCTGATATAAAGTGATAGGAGATGATATTTACTTCTTAATTCCGAATTAAAATACAGGGTGTTCTATTTAAAAAAAAGAATACTTAGTCTGTTTAACCAAAAGTCGCTCATATCTCAAAATCTATTAAAGATAGGTATAGGGAATGCTCATCTAAAGCGATAGGGGATGATATTTACTTCTTAATTCCGAATTAAAATACAGGGTGTTCTATTTAAAAAAATGAGTTTTCTGCATTTGAAAATATGTCACTTTGTTCCTCAGTTTTGAACACCCTGTATGTTAGAATGTAAAGTGTGCTTACCGTTTCTTAGAGTTGTATCTACATTCATAACATAGTAAATTTGGAGTCTCTACTTGCAGTATTAACCGAGATATTAATTTCTCAATGATGCAATGATTATGACTAAAAAAAAGAAAACTTAAATAACTCAAAACGGCAACATGTAGCTATAGGAATAGCTAATGAAAACTGACGTATTTATAGTTGTAGAATCCAAAATGAATAAAACATTAGATCATTTCTATTTAAAATAAGAAAGTTGACATTCATTTCCGGTCAACCGGAAGTGATATTTTGGTTAAGGTATTTTACATTTATAGTTCCAATCGAACAGATACTGGTGCCAAAATCTCAAATATAAGAAAATAATGGAACATCATAAACTTTTAATGAACCACTTACGTGGAATACCCTGTATACATTGAATGTATTAATGATAATAAAATTCTAAAATAAATCAGCATACTCCGGACTTACAGGTTAAATTTTCGCGAATTTTCAATTTCGTTCTGCAAATAAGTTATACCGAGCGTCTCGATTCATAGGTACCAACCCTAAATTTCTATACATATTTAAACAATTTTTTTTTTGATATACTTCCTATTTTATGGGAAATAAATTTTCAAATTTTAAATAGAACATATCCCAGTAAACCAGATTCAAATTTCCCGCAATTATATTTAGTAACTTTTCAACTTAAAGGTATTCAAATAACTATTAATCTAATACAAAATCGTAGGTAATTTCATGCTTTAATGTTGAAGTTACTAAAAATAATTGAGGGAAATTTGAATTTGGTTTACTGAGATATTTCGCCATATTTGGAATTTGACGTAATTTTTCTAAAAAAAAAATACGGTTTATTTATTGCTTTTCGTTTACTCGTTCACTGACATTTCGAATTTTAATTTATAAATCTAGGGTGCCATGAATGTACGGAAAAAAAAAATCTGTCAAAATTACGCTATAAGAAATTAGATTATTAGAAATTAAAATTAAAAAAAAAATCACAAATTATTACTTTTTTTTTTTTCATTATTATCTATCATTTTCTATATCTGCCAACAAATAATAAAAACTTTATTTTTTCTTTCTTATTTTAATAGAAAGTCGTAGATTTTTTTGAGTTGATTTAATAGGAGGAAATTTTATCTTAAGCTGTACGAAATTGAATATTCCATTTATTTCTAATAAAAAAAAAAATAATCCGAAAAAATTAAAAAAGAAAAGATAGACTCACACATAGACGGTCTAAAAATAACAGCAGGACAATTTTCCCCGAATTTTCCGACCAATTCCTCTGCCACAGCTTTCGTAAACGTAAAACTGTTCGGATATCTCTGCAGAAGCCTAAAATCCACCCAACACCGAACGAAAACCTCGCTTTTAGGAACGATTTAACATGTTATGGGTGTTGTACCATACCTGGGTGTCATCTCTTCCATTAATTTATCGTCCAAATTCTGCGCTAAGTTCATCAAACGTTTCGGATCCGTCGGACAGGGAAAGAATCTCTCCGAAATCACTGCGACGTCACAGTGTGCGTAAGCGGACGATACGTAGACAAAATTCTTTAAATCTTGCATCGATTCGCACAGCTGAAGGAGTTCGTAAGTTCCGCTGACGTTAATGGCTATTGCTTGCTTTAATTTCTGCGTCAGTTTAACCGTGCCGGCCAAGTGGAAGACCACATTCACCTTACAAATGCATTAAGAACAGTTTATATACTTCATTTACCATAACAGACGAGGTACGTCATTACTTGCAAATTCGGGCCATGCAATACCATATTATTAAAATAACCAATTAACATATAACTTATTCATGTTCAATTAAAGATACTATGTTGGTGCCTACTGCTTTTTAAATTGCATGCTTGTCAGATCTTCCCAATGTATTCCCACCAATTTAGTTATAACTGTCAACTGTCAAAGGGTTATATTCTGCATTTGCAGTAAAGTGTGGGAATTTGTGTTTATACTTGGTATATATTTATTTAAAATAAGTAGTTATTACAACTAAACCATACCGAAACCATTGTGTAAACAATCGAAGGAGTTCATCGTGTATTTCGACGCAGAACGCGAGAACAACAGGCTATTACTCCCGTTAACTTTCGTGCGAGGAGTATAAAATCCATATATTTTTAATATCATATTCTTTACAGTATTTCGTTTTTAGAGAGTAACGAGTGTTCTAAACATTCATGTTGCAAACATAAGCAAAATTTCATCCATGAGTAAACAAGGAATTACATCCACTGACTCAAAACGAAAATGCGTACGAAATAAATGTTGTAAAAATTGATTATTCTACTCATTGTCAATGTGCTATTGCAAACACAATTTATGACATGTACGAAAACAGTGAGTATATACAAATATTGCTTACAGAAGTGGTTCTTTCACATACATTTTTCAGACTAACAGAACACATTAAACATTTTGAACAGTGCTCTTAAAGAAAAAGACATTTCTATGGTTGGAACACATTGTTGTGGTAGATATTATTTGTTCCCAAAGAAAAGGAAGTTTGTTACGAAGCAATGGATGAAATATGGCAGATCGGAGGATGCATACAATTGTACAAAGCGGATTGAATTAAATTAGTCTGGAAATTTGACGTACTTGGTGTACAACATATTGGAAACGAAATTTAGAAGTAGTACATCAGAGAGACTGGTTTGGATAGAGAAGAAACTTGCATACTAATCGTTACTGTGAATACTTTAAGCGATAATGGTCCCGATTAAATTTATTGTACTCACTTGAGCTTTTTTGTTATTTTTTCCACTGCTATCATGATTAACATACTTTAAATCCTAATTTTCAAAAAGAATCATCACTAATATTAACGGTAAATGTTATTTTAAAGAGTTTGTTTATTCACCTGTCAAAAGTGTTTGACACTTAAATAACCTAACGGTTTGTTTACGTTTTGACGAACAGAAAATTTGCAACACGATCGTGACGTCATAGCAAACTGACTCACATAGTACCTCGTCTGTTATAATAACTGAACTATAATTTACAAGTGCGTTGAGAACAGTTTTTAACAGATTTAAATTGACTGGAATCTATATTACATCATTACATATTTCTATTCGATAATTAAATGGAGTATAACAGCAATTTTATAATTTTTCCGGTGTTAAAACAATAAGCATTTTCACTCACCTTTTGTATTAAACCGTTCCTATCACACTCACTCAATCCTAAACCCGGTTTGAGGCTATCACCTTTCACAGCTACTATCTTCTCAAGGATTGAACTGTCTTTCTCTTTAATACCGTTAAAAATCGGATCTCTCAGCAAGAAATCCACCCTCTCCTGCACATCTCTACCGTATTTAGGCCTGATCAAGACATAAATCTTAGAAATATCAGGGCAAGCACGTAATAGCTTCTCCACGAGTAATCGGCCTAGAAATCCAGTGGCTCCCGTTATTAGAACGTTCGAGTTGCAATAAAATTTCTGTATCGGTGTTAGAGGCTCTATAACTTCGATATCGTTAACTTCCATGGTCACTTTTAACACGTTTTTTGAAAAAAAATTACTGTTTGCACCTACGTAATGATGCTATTAACAGCGCTGATGTGGACTGACAGTTTAGTTGAAGTGACGCGTCACTCGTCAAAATGGCGGGTGAATGTCAAAAGTGCGATTCGAATAATTTTTAGAAAAGTTAAATTGATTCCTTTCTTAAGTCTTTTTGTGGTTTAAAAAAAAATGATTTTATTTTTAAATTAGGTTTCAAACAACAAATCCGTTACAATCGTGATTAGTATTGCGTTTTTATTTTAATTATTATTAATCGGATTTGAATGCAAAATTGACCCGGGAAATTTAAATTTCTTGAGAAAGACTGTATGTGAAAATTAACAAACAATAATACGGAATGACTAAATAAGCAAAATTCAAACACACGAAACACGCGGCCACGTACCATGTGATTCAAAATGATTGTCGTAAGAAAAAAAAACTGTTTTTCGGAAAAATTTATATCACTTATTTACCAATTTTAATGAGCGAAGTTACCTACATACAAATTTCATATATTAAATGAATTTTATTGACAATTTAGCGACATTGGCGTGCGTATTGTTAGTATCTTTCGATTATTAATCTTATAATTTTTTCAAAATCGCTTATATTTACACTCAATATCAACAACAATAGTATTTCTGAATACTAAGAAAATAAGGGAATTTATCTGTGGTAATAGCTCAACAAACAGGTAAAAAATCAATATTACATTAAGTGAAATAGTTTATTACACTTTATAATATTTATAGACTTATCATACACTTCAGCGCAATGAGGCTGTCAAAAGAAAGTTACATTTTCATCCCTATAAAGTTTCTACGGTACAGGAATTATTACCATTAGATCACGATAGGCGATTGGAATATTGTCATTGGTTTAATAACAATTTAAGGGACGATGACTTGCTAAACAAATCATTTTTCTCGGATGAAGCCTAGTTTATTTAACAGCTATATCAATTCACAAACTATCATACTGGTCTGCAGAAAAATCCACACGAATTTCGAGAAATGCAATTGCATCCTGTAAAAAGTTGGAGTTTGGTTATCTATGTCCAGGCAACGAATAATAGAGCCAATTTTCTTCGAGGAAACTGTAACAGCCCAACGTTACCAACAGATGTTGAAATTGTCTTATTGCAGAGTTACAAGAAAATGAGCTTGAAGCAGGTTTATTTTCAGCACGATAAATGCTCAAGCACATACTGCTCGACAAATCTGTCAATATCTTCAACAGTTTTTTGCTGATAGGTCGTTAGAGCACAAAGATGGCCACCAAGATCGCCTGATCTAACCCCATTAAGATTACTTCATGTTCGTGCTATCTAAAAAATAGGATCTATAGAAACCGCATGCATACCATAGAAGACTGGAGATGCAGTTTTGTCACTTAATAATTATACTAATTGTATGTTATATTTAAAGTAAAAATAAATTAGTTCAAACACCAGTTAGTACTGAATTGTAAATCATAATTTAGTAAAGTTAAATTAATTACATTTCATTTTTACAAGCAGAAACACCAATCCATAGTCGTTTATATAATGTGAGTTCAAATATAGGTTACGTTTTCCTTATTTATGACGATCCGGTTTACTTTCTTATGTTCCAACACTGACTTAGTTCAAACCTTCATTACAAACACGCGGCATATACCTACACCCTGTTACTATCTATAAGAGCGGAATTGACAATCATTTTGAATCTCTGTGTACATAGTCTTGCAAAAACAGGATTTTTTTATTACTATTACTGTTGGTGCTACTTATTTTTGGATGTCATGTGTAACTACTTTATTAAAATAAATAAAACAAACAATATTTTCAGTTTAACTATTATAGGTTATAGGTTCTTTGGAATCTATACGAATAATACGAAACCGATTCTAATTAACAATTAGATAACATAACCACACATAACCAACGTATGCGCTCCCCACTACTACTTTTGACAGCGCTGAGGAAGGCAGCCTATAATTTCTACGCTGAGTGAATTAGTCAGCCGCTGTTTGTCAGCGGCAGCAACGATTAACTATAAGAAAGATAGGAAACTTGACAAACCACACGATCTAGATTGCACCATCTATTGCTGCCACATAAAACTAGCAATACCTAACCACTCATGGCGGGAAATTCGATTATAGGGCGTAGTGTTATCTGTTATTCATTTTGAAATTCTTTTTTAAATAAACTAACTTCATTTTTTAAAGGCTGTTTTATTGCACACATTCGAATACACAGAAATCAAACTAAAGCTTAACACTATATAGCATAATAAAACAAAACATATAAACGGATATTTAACTAAACGAAATATAGCACAAGTGTCCAATACTACTGTAAAACTGTGTACACAAAACTTATATAAAAACGGAATGAAATAGTTCAGAGAACGCTTACATAAAACACCAAAACACACGTTAAACGTTAAATTAGGATTAATTAACACCACACAACAAAGTTCGGGAATTCAAAGGAAAAACAAATAGTACATCGCAACAATCGTCAACAACTATACGTCACAACCCGCCATGTTCAAACGATCACGGATCCACACCAGATAAGATATAGATTTCTACTATGACACATTACTGATATTTTCTAATGGCGGCGGCAAGAGAGGGCCGCGTAATGTTAAGTTTTCCATCCCCTGAGCGGCAGGTCAGCTGCTCTATTCAGGGAAGTTGCTTACTAAGCTTCTCAGCCGCTGACTGTCCCTGAACGCGCCCAATAATACGGAATGACTAAATAAGTGTTGTATAATGTGTATATACCTAACTAATATCAAACGCACACTTTTAATATATATATCGTTTAATTCTCTTCGGTTACAACAACTCTACTCTATATCACCATTATTATTGTTCTACCAACTTACGTTACAAAAATATCAACGACAAAACATCTAAAACATACAAGTTCTACGGATCAATTCTCCTAACATAAGCAAAATTTGAGGAAACGCTGTATTACTAATTTCATTACAATGATTGGATGAAAATATTGATTTGCGTATCGCGGAAAGTACACTGTTGAAAATTTTAACACTTTTTTGACTAATTTAATAGTCAGTGAGAGGTCCACACTCTTTTCAATGTTATTTTGTCGAGAACTATAGAAGTTTAATAATTTGACGAGCAAAGATCAGTCAAGTATTGTCTATTGTTTAAGGGTTATTTTGTCCAACTGGACACGTGTGAATTAATAAAATCTTCTAGTCACATTTTATTCTGATCTAGATAGACAAATTTAAGCTAGCTGTCTTACTAATGAATGTCGATCTATTGGTGTTTCAAAAACACCATTTTCTTAAACAACAACGTTTTTTAATAATGCAATCTATTTCTTATGGCTATAATATTCTCTCTTTAGACGTTTTCTCAATATAAATAGCAAACCACTCATTCACCAGTTTTGGTGGTTCAGTTGTGGAAGCCATTATAGAAATTTAAGTGAATGTTTATATGCGTATTGTTTGATTCCAAGGTTCTAAACTATTGCGTAATAGATGTTCCCATATACATTTTAAGATGTTGGAATATTTTTATGCCCACTGGAATTAACGATTTAATAACAGAGTTAACTTTGCAAGTCCAGTCACATTTGGTGGTCTTGTGTTGGCAGAATATGTTAATACGAGAATCAAACACGAAAACAATACACGTGCAATGCAGGTGGTGCGTATAATGCAATACTGGATTAGAATAGGGGGTTTCTATATCTACGAGAGAAAATTCTGATTGGTTCTGAATGTCTAAAAAATAGTCAATCCTCATATCTAAACAAAGAATTCACACGAAATTCTAGTCATTTCTGTTCTAGTTAAATACGCGTAGTCAACTCGTCGGCAAAGTTTAAAATCACACTAAAATATTTGACTAGCGCAAAATTAACCACAACACCGTAATATTTTCAACAGTGTAGTGTAGGATCAGGACAATAATTCTCGATCTCAGTGTATTATATTTTTAATTTATAATAAGCATGTGTTTTTATTTCGCAAGATACACTTTGCAAAATATAAACTTTTGATGATAAAACTATCTGCTATTGAGGAATTAATCAAAAAGTCGCTATAAGAATTTAATATTTTTCATTGTACCCAATAGAGAAAGAGTATTCTTTTATTATTGATAAAATAAAATAAAATAATTACGACATCACAAGCACCATTTAATTCAGGGAATTACAGAGATGTTTTATACATCTCGTTGCAAAACCAACATGTTTGTTACACTATCAAATCAAAAACAATATCTTGTTGCGTACAACCCGATAAACTTTCAGTACTTCGATGTTTGTAAAACAGTCCCTTATCGAAGATTGGTAAATAAAGCAAGCAGCTTCTATCTCTTTTCTGCATCGTATAAAATATTTTTATCCATTCTTAAACGCAGACGTTGCAACACACACACAGTTTAGAGTTTAGATTGAAAGTTACCACTCCGCATTAATTTTAATATAACAAGCAGAATGTGTGTCAAATTATTGGCGCTTTTAATATTGGCACGTGCGAGTAGTGAAATTTCTAGTTTCGAATTGACGATTATCCACATGAATGATTTCCATTCGAGGTAAAGTAAATGCTGTGACGTAATTGCTTTTAACACTAATATTAATTTTATCTACATATAAGTATACAGGGTATTCCACGTAACTGGTTCATTAAAAGTTTATGATGTTCTATTATTTACTTATTTTGAGATTTGTGGGCACCAGTATCTGTTCGATTGGAACTATAAATGTAAAAACCTTAACCAAATATCACTTCCGGTTGACCGGAAATGCATGTCAACTTTCTTATTTTAAAATAAGAAATGAACTTATAAAATAATTTATTCATTTGTGGATTCTACAAACTATAAATACGTCAGTTTTCATTAGCTATTCCTATAGCTACATGTGCCGTTTTTGAGTTATTTAAGTTTTCTTTCTTTTTAGTCATAATCATTGCATCATTGAGAAATTAATATTCGGTTAATACTGCAAGTAAGAGACTCCAAATTTGCTATGTTATAAATGTAGATATTACTCTAAGAAACGGGTAAGCACACTTTACATTCTAACAATACAGGGTGTTCAAAACTGAGGAACAAAAGTGACATATTTTCAAATGCAGAAAACTCATTTTTTTTAAATAGAACACCCCGTATTTTTAATTCGGATTAAGAAGTAAATATCATCCCTATCACTTTATATCAGCATTCCCCTATACCTACTTTAATAGATTTTGAGATATGAACGATTTTTTGTTAAACAGACTAAGTAGCCTTAATCTTGTGTTTGTGTGTTGGTAGCTGACTCTGAATGGGATTAAATGTCAAATTCATTGACTAACCATAAGTGTTTTATGTATATCATTGTAATTAACACCTTTCGTACAACGCAATATTAACTAGAAATGACTATTCGACATTCTCGTATGGTTATTCAAAAATAATACATGAATTTGACGTGAATCCATTTTCAAAACCAGCTACAAACATTTAAAGAAGAGAGCTACTTAGATCTGTTTAAGACAAAAAGTCCGCTCATATCTCAAAATCTATAAAGATAGGTATAGGGATGCCTCATATAAAGCGATAGGGGATAATCATTTACTTCCTAATTCCGACATTAAAATGACACGGTGTTCTATTTAAAAAAATTGAGTTTTCTGCATTGAAAATATGTCAACTTTGTTCCTTCAGTTTTGAAACACCCTGTATTTAGAATGTAACGTGTGCTTACCGTTTTTGAGAGTAATATCTACATATCATAACATAAGCAAAATTTGGAGTATCTACTTGCAGTAGAGAACCGAGATATTAATTGCCTCATAGATGCAATGACTATGACTAAAAAAAAAAAGAAAAACTTAAATAACGCAAAAACGGCAACATGTAGCTATAGGAATAGCTAATGGAAAACTGACGTATTTATAGCTTGTCAGAATCCGGAAAATGAATAAAAAAATGATGTCAATTCTATTTAAAATAACAAAGTTGACATCCATTTCCGGTCAACCGGAAGTGAATATTTTGGTTAAGGTATTTGCACTTATAGTTCCATCGAACAGATACTGGTGACAAAAATCTCAAATATAAGTAAATAATTGAACATCATAAACTTTTAATGAACCACTTACGTGGAATACCCTGTATACACATATATATTGTTTTCATAGATACGATCAAGTCAATCCGGATGGAGACAATTGTCAACCGAATGTCACAACTTGCATCGGCGGATTTTCTAGATTATACACGGCCACCAAGCAGTTAATGTCTAAGCGGCCAAATCCAATTGTTTTAAATGCAGGGGACAATTTCCAAGGCACTCTGTGGTACTCGATATTTAAATGGAATGTTACGCAACGATTTTTCAATTTACTACCGTTAGACGCTATGGCAAGTTATTTTTAATACTTGATGGTCGATAAAAAGGGTCTTAAAATTATCCTTAGACAATTCAAATATTTAATTTTATTATGTTAGGTACTTGATTCAATTAATTGAAGATCAATGATTTAAATATATGATTGCCGTAAGTGTATAATCACACCATATTTAAAATAATCATTTCTTTATCACAGAAAAAAAAGCGGAAATAGCTATTATAGTCAGAAATTTTCGGACTTAAAATTTTAGTTTTAAAAATTTGAATAATAATTTTTGTGATGGAAAACGCGTTTTCAATGTATTACTGTCAAACGCCCAATTGATTACGTCGTTTGATGCTTGTGAATTAATAATTAAATGCCTTAAGATGGAGGTTTAAAGAGTGATTATGAAAAAAAACTTGATTGAGACGCTATAATTCTTCTTATTTAACTGCTTTTTTCTCCCTCCCTCGAATGACAGACTTTGGGAAATCATGAATTCGATGACGGTATAGATGGACTGGTACCGTTTCTAAAAACGACTAAAACTCCTATAGTTGTGGCGAATCTCAACGATACTTTAGAGCCCAAGTTACAAGGATTGTATAGTAAAAGTATAGTGATAAATAAGGCTGGGAAGAAAATTGGAATTGTCGGAGTTCTAACCTCAAATACAAAGGTATTGTTACGTTTTTCGGTTCTTAAAACGTTGTCGGGGTTTTAGAAAAACACACAGGCGATATATTTAAATTCACTTATTCATTAACACTATTACGGTAATTAAAATCTATTAAAAAATGCTTATTAACTATATCACTTAACCACTAATGTCTTTATTTATGTAAACGATATTTATATTACATGTACTAATTCAAACGCGACCGCCAATATCGAACTCGTATCGATTGACTGCCTCCTGGCCAACCCGACGCCTTATTTATTAGCTGGCGCGAACGTCCAGATTGTTCGAGACCTTTCTAGAACGTCCTTCCAGATTCCTTCCAGAATATTCTCGATTCTTCGACCCGGTGCTGCCCTCTGTCATTCGTCGTAGGTAGTTCTTCTTCCGCTATGCTAGCGCCATCTAGGGACGCCTATCGGAACCGCCAATTGAAAAGTTGGCGCTCGTTACACTGCTCCCTCTTAGATCTGTTCCGTCCCCGGAACACGGAACTATCACCTCCATGAAGATACGAAACAGTTCTCTCCATTTCTACACGACGAGGTCCGGAAGAAATAGCACGCTACCGTCCGTCGCCTCCCTTCTGCTGACCGCGGGTTGTAGCTGCATACTAGGAACTCTATCCAGAATATCGGAAAATTTCTTCCGAGCAGTGTTCCTACGACCCTCCAGTCCAAGCCATCCAATCCCACAGCCTATTTTGGGCACCCTGATCTTATTGAATCTCCAGCTCCAACAGCTGCTCTCTTAAACTTATCAGGCTGTCCCACATCGTCCGGTAGGTTGGCTTGCCAACTGAGGCTTCTTTGGTCACCAAGTAGAATAAAGGCCGTTTCTTTCCTGGCAAATGCAGAGCCTTGCCACACTCAGGAGTTCTGGCTTCGAAGATCTTGGAGCGCCACCAAATTTCTTCTTGAAGACGGTAGCTATCCCCTTGCCCATTCTTAAAATCTTGGGGCAACACAGTGTGCTAACGCGCACCCTTCAGGAGCCAAAAACAAATTCCTCCTGAAATCTCCGTTGTTACACCATGACGCACTTTGGCGGCCATTCCATACTTGTCCATGAACTCCTCATAGCTGAGTTCTTCTTCGGGGAGTCTACAAACTCGGACCATCTGCTCGTCCTCTTGATTGTCCCCAAGATAAGGAGCTAGGCGATTAAAATTGCACCACTCTTGCTTTACCATTGGGTTCTTTCTGATGCGATAGATGACGTCATTAATTCGCTTTATCACTTCGTAAGGCCCGTCCCACGATCGTTGCAGCTTAGGTGAGAAGCCTCGACGTCGCTGAGATTGAACAGCCAGACCAGGTCTCCAGGCTGATATCCGCCTTCATTCGCTCTGATGTCGTAGTGTTCCTTCATGCGTCGCTTGCTTCATGGATATTCGCCCTCACCCGATCGTGAATATCATCCATTCGCACTCCGCAAGTTCGAAACATAGTCATCTCCAACTACTTCTTCATTCGGGTTTAAAGCCGAACTTAAGATCGCATGGTAAGCGCAGTTCTCGTCCAAAAAGCACACTAGATGGACTTTGGCCAGTGGTTTCGTGGACCGATGCTCTATACGCAGCAAGAATAGATGTAGTTGCTGGTCCCAATCTCGCTGGTGTCTGCGACAACTTTTGATAGATACTTGATAACTGTCCTGTTCATGCGCTCCACCATGCCATCTGATTGCGGGTGCAAGGCAGTTGGTTCGGTCTTGCGAATACCCAATATTTTTGCACATCTCTTGAAACACTGCTGATTCAAAATTCCGTCCCTCGTCGGAGTGAAGTTCAAGCGGCACACCAAACCGACTGAAAAGTTCTTTAACTAAAGTTCTCAGCCACTGTAACAGCTTCCTGATTTGGTAATGCGAAGCTTCCACCCATTTGCTGAAGTAGTCTACTGCAACCAAGATGTATTTATTCCAAATTCCGTCGTGGGAAATGGTCCGGCAACATCAATCGCAATCCCTTTCAAAAGGACTGCCAACGTTGTATTGGCTTCATAGGGGCCCTCTTCCTTTGGGAAGGTCCATTGGCAGCGGCGCAAGTGTAAATCTTCCGCACCAGTCTTTCACGTCATTCTTGCAATAACCCCAATAGAATCGCTCTCTAACCTTCTCTATAGTCTTCCGGACTCCAAGATGCCCTCCCGATTTCCATCATGAAGAAGTTTTAAAACTTCGGGAATTCTTGCTTTCGGAACCACAATCTGAAGTCTGCTATTGGTCCAGCTTCGTCTTCTAACACTCGTCTGAGAAGACCATTTTCCATTACCAAAGAGCCCCCACTGAGCCCAATACGATTTTAGCTCTCGCGAATATGGTGCTACCGTTTCCCAGTTAGGCCGCGCTTCTTGCATCTTCCACTCCATCACACGCTTCAAAACTTCGTCAGACTCCTGGTCAGCTCGGATTTGGTCTTCAGTCCATCTATCATCTATGACAGTAGTCCTTAAGCAGGTTGCTTCATTTTTCTCTTCGGCACGACAAGCAGGCGTAACAATCCTTGGAACAGGGTCTCCTCGATAGTGCGTCAGCGTTTCGATGACTGGTTCCAGGCCGATGTTCCGAATCAAAGTCATTACTCTTCAAGACGCTCCTATCCATCTGGCAACCTGCCCTTCCGGATTCTTGAAGCGTAGCAACCACATCAATGCCGCATGGTCGGTTTCTTAACAAGAACTTCCTGCCATAGAGATATTTATGAAAGTGCTCTATAGACTTAACTAACGGCCCAACAGCTCTCTCCTGGTCACACAATAGTTTGCGTTCCGGTTTCGACAGCACTTTGCTGAAAGTAAACGAGCCACTTTTCGTCGGCCATCTTGAACTTGGGACAAACACGCCTCCATGCCCACATTGCTGGCATCAGTATCCAAAATGAATTTCCTTCAGCCTGTGGATAGCACAAGATTGGGCGCAGTGGTCAGCATCTGTTTCAATTCTTCAAAAGGCATCCTGGCAGCTCTTCTCCCAGAACGTAGTCTCTGCCCTCTTTCAGTTAGTCTCGTGAGAGGCTTGGCGATGTTAGCAAATCCAGGAACGAATCGTCGGTAATAAGTGCAAAGCCCAAGAAAACTTCTTATTTCATGCTTGTCCTTCGGAGCCGGCCAAGACTTGACCGCTTTCTATCTTCCCTGGATCAACCGACACTCCATCTCTCTGATACTACGTGGCCGAGGTTAGTGCACTGCTTCCGGAACAGGTTGCACTTTTGGGGTTAAGCTTCAATTCGCTTCCTTTCAATTCGCTGAAATACTTGCTCCAAGTTCTTCAAATGGTCCTCAAAAGATTTTCCTAAGACAATTATATCGTCGAGGTATACCAAGCAAGTTTCCCAGGATAGTCCTCTCAGTACGTTTTCCATCAATCTTTCAAAACGTCGCGGAGCATTACATAACCCAAATGGCATGACGTTAAAATGCCACAATCCTGTCCCGATCGTAAACGCCGTCTTCTCCTTATCCTTTGCCTCTACTTCGACCTGCCAATAACCACTCTTCAGGTCAAGGGTCGAAAATACCTTACACCCACCTAGGTATCCAAAGTGTCATCGATTCTGGACAAAGGATAACTGTCCTTTTTGGTTACGTTTATTTAGTTGCGATAATCGCACGCAGAACCTAGTAGAACCATCCCTTCTTCTTCACCAGTACCACATGGAGAAGCCCATGGACTGTTCGATGGTTCAATATACTCCATCCCGCTCCATAATCCTGTATAATTTTGTTCTGCTTCGGCTCGTTTCGCCAATGGCAATCTTCTAGGGCTTGGCGGATCGGCTGGGGCATCTCTCCAGTGTCTATTCGATGTCGTATACAACATTAAGTCCTGCCCTCGTGTTCCGGTCTTCTGCCTTGGAAAAGATCTTGGTAGCGTCCAAGCAGCTGTTTCACGGGTATGGCGTTGTTGTGTTGTCAAATCCTTGCAAGACAAGTCAAATGAAGTAATTTAACCATCTAGGAAGCCGAATCTGGAGTTGTTGTTACGCCCATCCTCTTTGTTGACAATCGACGACACACTAGCACAACTTCCCAAAAGTACGCCCTTCTTCAGCTTTTACTGGATAACTATTGGACGTTCATCAGTCGGAACGGGCAGTTTTTCTCCAGCTGTTATCACTGCCTTAGCGACCAGTATTCCACGACCTTGACCGCTAATCGCTCCTGGTTCCAGCATTAAAACTTGGCCCTTTGGGATGTCTCCACTTACGCTCGCTTCCACAATGGTTTCACTGCGGCTGCGCCACAGTTACTTCTTCTGCCAATACCACGCAGGGCCGACATATTCTGGCTGTGGTTGAGAATAACTTCTTCTTGCCAACCTTCAACACCCCCTGCTTGCAAGTCCAGTTTGAAACCAAATTCTGTCATTATGTCCATTCCGAGGATTACGTCCTGTTCTATCTCTGCAACTACTACACGATACTGGCATGCAGTATCACCAATACGGAAGTGGGCCGTCGTCTCCCCCAGCACGTTGACTGATTGCCCAGTTGCCGTACGTAGCGTCCACCTGGTTGGATATATCCGGCTTCTTCCTTCCCACTGCTTCCGGCCGAAGAATTGTCATTGTTGCACCAGTATCTAGCAGTAAAATCTCTCAGTTTCCCATTTAAGATCTACCACTTTCAAGTCCACTAATTTACAGTATTTCGCGCCATTGTTTCTAATAAACACTATTAGTCCACTAATATATCGCCAAATACCCCACACCGACACCCAATTGTTACGTTTTTCGGTTCTTAAAACGTTGTCGGGGTTTTAGAAAAACACACAGGCGATATATTTAAATTCACTTATTCTATTAACACTATTACGGTAATTAAAATCTATTAAAAATGCTTATTAACTATATCACTTAACCACTAATGTCTTTATTTATGTAAACGATATTTATATACATGTACTAATTCAAACGCGACCGCACTATCGAACTCGTATCGATTGACTGCCTCCTGGCCAACCCGACGCGTTATTTATAGCTGGCGCGAACGTCCAGATTGTTCGAGACCCTTCTAGAACGTCCTTCCAGATTCCTTCCAGAATATTCTCGATTCTTCGACCCGGTGCTGCCCTCTGTCATTCGTCGTAGGTAGTTCTTCTTCCGCTATGCTAGCGCCATCTAGGGACGCCTATCGGAACCGCCAATTGAAAAGTTGGCGCTCGTTACAGTATGTTTGCATGATTTGTAGATATATACAAAGCTGTTCAAATCGACGATTGAAATATCAAACTTTTTTCCTCAATAGCAGTTTATATCATTGTTTTACTTTACTGGAAATTTGCGCACCAGTGGCGTATCTAAAATAATTTGTAATGATCAGATATGCTATCAAAATTTTTAGTTTTGTAATAATAATAGTATAATATGTCATAAGAGTTTGCTCTCCACTGAATAAATTATTTAAGCGCTCATAGCAGATGTACAAGTTACGGCCCTAGATATCTTTTTGTCTGCTTTATTTTTCTACGATAAATACGGTGACAATAATTTTTTTTATTGTTTATTTTCTATTTTCATTTTTCAATTTTTTATTTTCTCAATTTTTTAAATATAATTATTTTATATAATAATTTCTCCGTTTTAAATTTTTAAATTTTTGAATTTTTGAATTTCTTAATTTTTCAATTTTTAAATTCTAAAATTTTGGAATTTTTTAATTTTTACATTTTTGAGTTTTTAAAATTTTGAATTTCCGAATTTTTCAATTTTTGAATTCTTGCATTTTTGAATTTTTGAATTTTGGAATTTTAAAATTTTAAAATTTTTCAAATTTTCATTTTCTCAATTTTTCCAATTCTCAATTATTCAGTTTTTAAATTTTCAATTTTTTTTTAATTTTTTTCAATTTCTCAATTTTTTACGATTTTTCCATTTTTTAATTTTTCAATTTCTCAATTGTTCCATTTCTCAATTATTCAAGTTTCCAAACTTTCGATCTTTCAATTTTTGATTTTTTACTTTTTACTTCTTAGTTTTTATTCCTTATTCCTTATCCTTTTTTTATTTTTTATTTTTTATTTTTATCAATTATTGTATAATTGTTTATTGTCCAATTTTGCAGTCTTTCAATATTTCAATATTTCAGTCTTTCAATCTTTCAATTTTGATTTTTTACTTCTTATTTTTTATTCCTTTTCCTTATTCTTTTTTTTATTTTTTATATTTATCACCTATTGTTACATAAATAGCGTAACAAAAATTAGAAAGAAAAATATCATTACCATTTTATTTAGTGTAGAAACCATAGCAAAAAAAAAATTGAATTTTTGAATTTTAAAATTTTTAAATTTTTAAATTTTTAAATTTTCGAATTTTCATTGCCCAATTATTCAATTTTTCAATTTCTCATCTTTCCGTTTTTCAATTTTTCTATTTCTCAATTTTTTCCAATTCTCAATTTTTCAACTTTCCAATTTTGCAGTCTTTCAATGTTTCATTTTTTTTCAATTTTTTTCAATTTTTCATTTTTTTTTTTCAATTTTTCCATTTTTCCATTTTTTAATATTTCAATTTCTCAATTGTTCCATTTCTCAATTTTTCAACTTTCCAATTTTGCAGTCTTTCAATATTTCATTTTTTTTCAATTTTTCATTTTTTTTTCAATTTTTCCATTTTTCCATTTTTTAATATTTCAATCTATATTTTTCCATTTCTCAATTATTCAATTTTTCCAAACTTTCAATCTTTCAATTTTGATTTTTTACTTCTTATATTTTATTCCTTTTTCTTTTTTTTTCCTTTTTATTTTTATCATTTTTAATTTTTGTATAAATAGCGTCTAACAAAAATTAAAAAGCAAAAATATCATTACCATTTTATTTAGTGTAGAAAATATAGCAAAAACGTAAAAAAAAATATACAGGATCGTAAAAAGTAAGGTTGATCATGGTTCTTCAGAGCCGAAACGTTATATTGTAAATTTAATTACATATACATTTTTCTTCATATTTTATATGCGAAACGAGTCATTTGCAGACCAAAGTTTATTAAGATATTGAACAAAATATCTTAATGAACTTCATCATCATGTCAGGTACCTCTACCTTAAGTTTGACCACTTGACTGCGAGACACCTGTATATAAAGATGTAATAACCTACACTGTTACCTATACCTCCATTTATATGGAAAATATAAATTTATAGTATTGATTAGTGTCGAGAAATTTAAATTTTATTCAATAGAACCCATAAAATAATCTGTAATAAAAGCTAATAATAATCTTTTAAGGCAATTTCAAGAACAGGAAAATTATTGTTCCGTAACGAACAGAAATCCATAAACGCAGAAGCCAAGAGATTACTGAAAAAAGAAGGCGTATTCACCGTCATAGTATTGTCCCATTGCGGCTATACGTTCGAACTCGATTTGGCCAAAAAAGCGTGCCTGGTATCAGTGTTATAGTTGGAGGTCATTCGAATACCCTTCTATACAACGGTAAATCTTTAAAAAAAAATAAAAAACATAATCCAAGTTCTAAATATCATTTTTAAAAGGTTTACCACCTGTCGGCACACCCTCAGGTCCTTATCCGACAAGTGTGACGTCAATTCATAACAAAACAGTGCTGGTAGTACAAGCGGACGGCTATGGCAGATATTTAGGGAATTTAACTGTCAAATTTGACACATCTGGACAGCCTGTCAGTTGGACCGGCAAACCAGTTTACTTAGATGAGAGCATCAGCAGGAGTGGGTACAGCCAATTTATCGAAATTTCATTTATACCATTTCTAATTTTGCAGATAAAACGATCGACACCATCTTGGATTGGTATCGCGAAGAAGTGGAAAATATCGGGCGTAGAGTTATTGGCAGTACTGACGTTCTTTTAGATTACGAATCATGCCCGTATTCGGAGTGCCTCTTCGGCGATTTGATAGCGGATTGTATGAGGAATTACGTATGTAATTATATTTACTATTTACGGGAGATCGATGTTTGACATATTTTGGTGTTAATAATGATCGCAATTTACAGTACCTCGATAAGGGAATTAATGTGGGGATCGCTATGATTAATTCTGGATCGATCAGGACACGGCTGAACATAGGAAGTAAGTTTATTTATTATTATTATTATTATTTAGTCATATCCTAAACCCCGTGCTTTACCTAAAGCTAGTATCCGAGGCTACCTGTTATTTCTACAGGGTGTATCAGATATAGAGGTAAATATAATAATATGTAGCAGCTGTAATCATATACAATCAACAAGTCTTAATGCACAGGGGGTCTATCTGTAAGCATTAACGAGAAAAAAAATATTTTATAAATACCGTGGGCTAGAGCCGCACCTGTGCCCAACCTAAATGCTGTCCCGAGTATACCCCCACATACCACTATCATTCAGCCATTACCGCCAGTGTTGCCAACTTGGTGAATTTTCCACTAAATCTGGTGTATTGAAAGCACGTCTGGTGTACACAAATCATATTCTAGTGGCTAGTGAAAAGTTTAGTGGATTTTCTTTAATTTTAGTAATAAATCTAGTGAATTCATTGAACACGAAGACTAAATTACATCAAAGTATAAGAAAACCAAGTAGCGTCACTCTCGCCAAGATAAATTTCAGTCGCCATTTTATTTTGTACCGTATAATGTATGTTATGTAAGTCTACCATTCCTATTCTATGATATGGAATTTAGATAAGTCTTTTGTAATTTAGCTTTCTTCTCGAATGTTAGAGTGTATTTTCGTTTATATGGGAATGATTTTAATTTTAATTCTACATTTTAATTCTAACATACATATACATTTTTAAAATTTCGCGCGCAATGTAGCAAACAAAATGGTAGGAGGTCACAAAAAAATTTCCCTAAAAACCTACTTATAAAAACGTGAGTGACGCTACTTGGTTTTCCTATACTTTGATTGCATATATGTAAATAAATAAATAAAAGTACAAAATAAAATAATAAAATATATGATTTACCCAATCGTTATCAAGTTTATCCCTAAACAAAAATCGGACATCTAGTGATCTAGCATTTTAGGATTTCGATCATGGATGAAAACGATTCCAACACTAAAAAATAAAATCTAATTAATATACCTACTTTGCAGATATCATCGTCAAAGATTTAAAAACCGCTATACCGTTCGAGGACACCATCAATTTGGGATACCTCAAAGGTAGGCACTTAAAATCTATCATGGAAAAAGCGGCAGCTCCTAGTCACTTCAGGAAGACGGATTTTCGAATCAATTTGATCCAAATATCTGGTAGGTTTTAACGATTCGATTTTCGATTGAGTTTTGTCAAACATTTCCTCGATTAGGTGCCAAAATCGTCGTGGATATGAATCAGCCGGTGAGTTCCAGAGTGATTTCCTTCAAAATCGAAACTCGCAGAGGCCGAAAGAAACTCTACGAAGATGTTAAACCTGACAAATACTATCCTATAGTATTGACGACTTATTTAGCCCAAGGCGGAGATGGTTATAAAGAAATTAAGGAGAATCTAATGAATTTCACCGTAGGGCGGGATTTAGTAGATGTACTAGGAGAATACATTGGCCAGAGAACGCCTTTGAATTTACAAACCGATGGTAGAATAGTTGTTAGAGATCAACAGAAGCCCGAATAAATACATCTTTCTGTTTAAATTGTAGTTTTATTTATTACACAGTGCAACAACCAAAATGGGAATGGGTTGTGACCAACTGCAAATGAAAGTTGACATTATCCATAACAAAACCTTGAAGCGTTTTTTTTTAGTTCAGTGCGAGATTTTTTTTTTACACGCATTTGAAGTTGTTGAGTTTGGAATGCTGTCTAACAAGGAAAGATCATTGAAAATTTGATAAAATAATGCTTTTTTATTTTTATTATCCTGGAAAGTTGTGGTTATCTTACTGTTTTTGGGGACGAGGAATTCATTTTCGATATTTATTTTTACCTAAAACTGGCGCTAGATGGCGCTATCATACAAATGGTGCTATTTCTTGTGAATTTTCAATAAAAAAACGGTGTATTTACTGCTTCACTGCTTTAGGCATAATATTTGAGCCCTTAAAGAATTTCTGAGATTTGTAGATACTACGGAGGTTACATCTGGACTTGCTGGGTTTGGTATTAGAATAAACTCTATATGTTGTTTAGGTAATTCTGCATATTTTGTATCAACATATACCATGCTTCCTCTATTACATCTGTTTCTTCCTTTAATACTATTTAAACACACATAACACTGTGATTTAACGTGTTCACCTAAAAAGATATGAAAATGCAAAATAAAATTAATATATTTGATGTACCATGTGATTCAAAATGATTGTCGTAAGAAAAAAACTGTTTTCCGGAAAAAATTATCTATACTTATTACCAATTTAATGAGCGAAGTTAGCTATATACAAATTTCATACATTAAATGAATTTTCTTGACATTTAGCGACATTGGCGTGCGTGTTGTAGTATCTTTCGATTATTTATCTTATAATTTTTCTCAAATCGTTTATATTTACATCTAATATCACCAACAATAGTATTTCTGAATACTGTAAGAAAATAAGGGAATTTATCTGTGGTAATTAGCTCAACAAACAGGTAAAAAATCAATATTAACATTAAGTGAAATAGTTTATTACATTTTATAATTTTATCATACACTTCAGCGCAACGAGCTGTCAAAAGAAAGTTACATTTTCATCCCTATAAAGTTTCTACGGTACAGGAATTATTACCATTAGATCACGATAGGCGATTGGAATATTGTCGTTGTTTTAATAACAATTTAAGGGGCGATGACTTGCTAAATAAATCTTTTTTCTCGGATGAAGCCTGGTTTTATCTAACAGGCTATATAAATTTACAAAACTATTGTGTCTGGTCTGCAGAAAATCCACACGAATTTCATGAAACGCAATTGCATCCCGTAAAAGTTGGAATTTGGTTAGCTATGTCCAGGCAACGAATAATAGGGCCAATTTTCTTCGAGGAAACTGTAACAGCCCAACGTTACCAACAGATGTTGGAATTGTTTATTGCAGAGTTACAAAAAAATGAGCTTGAAGCAGGTTATTTTCAGCACGATAATGCTCCAGCACATACTGCTCGACAAACCTGCCAATATTTTCAACAGTTTTTTTGCTGACAGGTTCGTTAGAGCACAAAGATGGCCACCAAGATCGCCTGATCTAACCCCATTAGATTACTTCATGTTCGGCTATCTAAAAAATAGGATCTATAGAAACCGCATGCATACCATAGAAGAACTGAGAGATGCAGTTTTGTCACTTAATAATTATACTAATTGTATGTTATAATTTAAAGTAATAAATAAATTTAGTTAAACACCAGTTAGTACTGAATTGTAAAATCATAATTTAGTAAAGTTAAATTAATTACATTTCATTTTTACAAGCAGAAACACCAATCCTTAGTCGTTTATATAATGCGAGTTCAAATATAGGTTACGTTTTCCTTATTTATGACAGATCCGTTTACTTTCTTATGTTCCAACACTGACTTAGTTCAAACCTTCATTACAAACACGCGGCATATACCTACACCCTGTTACTATCTATAGGAGCGGAATTGACAATCATTTTGAATCTCTGTGTATAATACATGTTTTGTACATATATGATATAAAATAAATTTAAAAAAAAATATCTGGATTGTACCATAACATTGGAATAGCAAACTGCATTGACTTCCTTTTCTTTTGTGACCACTTAATTAAAGAACCATTGCAAGTTCTGCACACTTTTTCAGGTACCCAATCTACAATCTCAATAACCTCTACTCCAAAATACTGTAAATACAATTGTTTCATACTCTCATATTTTGGCACCAAATTTTTTTGTCTACTATATTTTCCACAAACATAACAATAATATTTCAAATGCTGCAAACATTCATTCCGGGTATGCGCCATCTTCAGTGGTTGTTTTCTTACTAAATTGTCTTGGTAGGTACGTTGTTGTCAGTATATATATATTATAGATTGACAGGTAATATAATTGTGCGCTTGTGCATCTTTATGGTCTTGTTTTGAGTTTGTACGTTACTGAGTTTTATTGTCTTATTGTCTTGTTTTTTTGTAGAAATTCTTTAAGGACTCAAATATTATGTCTAAAGCAGTGAAGCAGTAAATACACCGTTTTTTTATTGAAAATTTACAAGAAATAGCACCATTTGTATGATAGCGCCATCTAGCGTCAGTTTTAAGTAAAAATAAATATCGAAAATGAATTCCTCGACACCAAAAAAACAGTAAGATACCACAACTTTCCAGGATAATAAAAATAAAAAAGCATTATTTTATCAAATGTTCAATGATCTTTCCTTGTTAGACAGCGTCTGAAAACTCAACAACTTCAAATGCGTGTAAAAAAGAATCTCGCACTGAACTAAAAAAAAAAACCCTTCAAGGTTTTGTTATGGATAATGTCAACTTTCATTTGCAATTGGTCTCATCCCATTCCCATTCGGAAAGTTCGATTTTGTATCACTGTGTTATTTTATTAGAAACGCAAATTATATCAGCATGTTCGATATCTAAATACATCAATTAAGTTTTTATCTTTTTTGGACACTCAAGGTATTTCTATAATACCCATTAGGTGAGTTATGACAGTACCCATTCACAATGGCTAGAATGAAGGACATTCCTCGCAGCAAATTGCTTATTATTTCTGTACTTGTGTCATGTTTGGCGATTCCAACCCATGCCTGGCCACTCTCTATCATACATCTAAATGATTTCCACGCACGGTAAGTCAGATCGATAATAGTAACTATTTCTTTTTTACGATATTAATTTCAAATTTCGAACTTGCATCAGTCAAAACACGTGAGATTATGTTAAAATAAGTAGTGCGACGGTTAGAAACTAATGACTAATGTTATATAAACGCCTGGAATGCTGTGTTTATACAGAATGTCCTACTCAATGGCTTCATTATATATTTTTTAATACTTATAGCAGGACTTTGGTTTTTGAACTCGTCAAGCAAACTCTTATAGACTTTATAATTCTTCTTCTTTCTTGTTAATATAAACTGTCTTATTTTAAATGGAATGACGTCATTTCCCTGCACTCAAATTGTTTTTGAAACAGTTACAGAAATTTTGTTGAATTTTCGACCTTTACACTTAAAACAAAATATCATAAATATAATAATAAAATCAAATACTTTATAAAGTTTTAGGTTTTACTAATGTTGATGTGAGTAAAGAGAGATAGATGTTTAATGTTGTAGCATATTATTTGCCAAATTTCATATACAAAGTGTTTAAAAACTCATGTCACCCTTAAGTTATTTTTTTTAAGGTAACATAATATTTTTTTATTACAAAATTTAATGCAACACAAAGTTCCACGTAGAAAAAAAATCTATTCTCAACTTAAATCCTTAATTAAGTTTAACTTAAATCATTTGATTTTAAATTATTATTTGCGATTTAAGAATTATAATACAAACAAAACCTTGTTTAATAAATTATATTTGATTTAGATCTTTTTTAAAATATTTAAATCTTATCAGATGATTTAAATCTTAAAATCAGTAAACTGCGATACAATTTACAAAACTACTTTACTTCATTTTAGATATCTTAATTCACTATTAATTGCAGATTGCTTATCTGTTTTAAAAACACATCATTCATTGTTCACGAAAGCGGATATAGAAACGAATCTTCTTGAACAATTGCCAATAAATTTATAAAGACCGCTATATAGAGCCACATAAAGTTACTAATACATACCCGAATCGAGTCGAACAACAATTTCAATAAAACTTTACCGTTAGAAGCTGACGATTCACAATATGCCATTTGTAATATATTTGACATGCTTACAGAATAGTTTGTAAATAAGTATGTTAACTAATTTAACAGCAATAACCCAATGTAGGACAATGTGAACTGGCGTATCATTAAAAGACTAAGTTTATTTTATGTTAAAGCAATCTAAAACATATTAGTGTTGCTATTTGTAATGTATTGACACATTTAGGAACTACTTTATAGATATGTTAACTAGTGTAATAGCAATTATCCAAAGTATGACAATGCGAACTACTGCGTCAGCAATAGACAAGATCTATTTTACGTGTTTTTTTTTTGTTGTTGTTGTGGTGGTCGTCTGACATGGAGTCTCGGAAAGAAATTACCAAAAACAAATAATTTGCAAATATATTAACTAGTTTAACAGCAATTACCCAAAACAAGACAATGCGTACTTTTGTGTCAGCAATACACTTGGTCTATTTTAGATGTCAAAATAGACTAGAATAAATTAGTGTTGCTATTTGTAATGTATTGACACATTTAGGAAAAATAAGATACTTTGTAGATATGTTAACTAGTATAATAGCAATTACCTAAAGTATGAAAATGTGAACTACTGCGTCAGTAGAAGAAAACAAGTATGACAATGCGGGCTACTGTGTCAGCAATAGACAAGATCTATTTTAAATGTTTTTTTGTTGTTGTTGTGGGGGTCGTCTGACATGGAGTCTCGGGAAACACTCTTGTCTTTTCGTCTTTTTATTTTTTAGATGTTGAAATAACCTAGAACAAATGAGAGTTGCTATTTGTTATATGTTGACACATGTGCGAATTTTAGAAATTACCAAAAACAAATAATTTGTAAATATATTAACTAGTTTAACAGCAATTACCCAAAACAAGACAATGCGTACTGTTATGTCAGCAATACACTAGGTCTATTTTAAATGTTAAAATAGACTAGAATAAATTAGTGTTGCTATTTGTAATGTATTGACACATTTAGGAAAAAATAAGATACTTTGCAGATATGTTAACCAGTATAATAGCGATTGCCTAAAGTATGACAATGTGAACTATTGCGTCAGCAATAGAAAACAAGTATGACAATGCGAGCTACTGTATCAGCAATAGACAAGATCTATTTTAAGTGTTTTTTTTTGTTGTTGTGGGAGTCGTCTGACATAACACAAGGGAAACACTCTTGGCTTTTTGTCTTTTTATTTTTTAGATGCTGAAATAACCTAGAGCAACATAGAGTTGCTAATTGTTATATACTGACACATGTAGGAATTAATATTAGGGATTAACACAATAGAATAGCTTGTTAATATATTAACTAGTTTAACAGCAATTACCCAAAGTAAGACAATGCGAACTATTGCGTCAGCAATACACTAGGTCTATTTTAGATGTTAAAGTAGACTAAAATAATAGTATTGCTACTTGTAACGTATCGACACAATTAGGAATCAATATTAGGGATTAACAAAATAAAATAGCAGAAAGAGAAATTACCCAAAGTAAGGCAATGCGAACTGCTGGCTCAGCAATGGACTAAATCTACTATTTTAGGTAAATTGAAATAACTTATAACAAATTAATGTTGTAATTTGTAATCTATGCTTTTCGACTCTGTGTAAGTAAATTATAGCAAGATAAATGAAAGGAAAATGGTCTCACAAATTCTTTAATATCGTATAACCGATTTCATCCACTGAGGGGCATCTTCAGGTCAACTAAAGAATTAATCTTGCCTTTTAGTTTATGGTTTGTAACCATACTATTATAACCTTAATTATTATTAAACAAATAAGCCATAATTAATAACATTTGTTTTGATATTTAAATTTTGTGGTGCATTCAATGCTACAATGAAAAAAAATAATAATGCTACATTTGAAGAAGAAAAAAATGTTGATTTATATATACATATTCGAAATGAATTTGCGAACGCCCTGTAAATGTAATTTAGCAATTATTGCTGTAACACCGAACATCTACATTCCCGTACTGACACCAAGGTTATCAAAATTCAAGTGAATCGCAATTATTTAAAAAAAAAATGAGTATAGGAAACTTTAATATGAACTGTCCACAAATGATGAATGAATAGATCTCAATCGAATTCCTACAACAACTTCGAAAAAAACCTAATTAACTAGTTTGGTGCGACAGCCTGTATATGTAAATAACCATTTTTTACTTTATATTCTAATCGAAAAGTATATACCTAAGTGAGAGGTGATTTATTGTATATATAATTAGCAAGTAAATCGTTTCTGGGTAATATACTTTGTTTACATCATCTTATTGTGTCACTGTGTCATGTGTATCTATTCTTCTTGAATGACAATAATTGAAACAGCAATTTTCTTGTATAGTTAATGGTAGAAAATATATATACTTATCTTTCTGGTTTTAATAACATACAAAAGGCGAACCTGCCTATTAAAAATAGAGTGATTATATATATATTCTTAGAATCTATTAAATTTAAGTGTTTGCTAGAAGTTACAAAGATTTGATCAATACATCATTCATCGTATCAATGAAACAGCTGTTTTAGTTTTGCTAACTTCAAAGGTTAAGTGCAAGTTAGATTATTTGCAATATATACCTATGTATCTTATATTATCTTAAATCAGATTTTAAAACAAATAAAATTTACAGCATTAAAATAATATATGAATTATGAGCAAAGTAAACTTAAACAATAAAGCTGTTTGAAAAGCCTGTTTTATATTATAAAAAAAGATATTTACTTGAAAAGTTAGCAAGATTAACACAAAAATTAAGTAATTATTCTAAAGGTGGTAAGTTGTTGTAGAGGTCTTTTACCTGAAAACTTTGCTTAGCAAAATGATTGGAACACATGTCACAATTTATTATTATCAACCTCGATAAATTAGTTTTTGTTATATAACTGTCAAAAGATTGCACGTATAGATAGCTTTCTTTTTTTGGGATATTTATTTGATGTAGATTAAAATATACATCAGGTGATGTTGATCTAATATCTCATAACTACTTAGGTATATTAAATTTATCAATTTGGCTATTTTAATGTTAATAGATCAATTAGAAACAAATCTAAATAAAGATATACCACTTTATACCGATTATATCATGGAATTAGGTAGCAATCTATGTTAATATACCTCATTGTAATTATTTATTATTATTTGATTGTATACAGGGTGTTGTCATATTTGTTTATGAAATAAACACATATTTTAAAAGATTTTTATTATGTTTAAAGATGTATCTAAAACGTAACGATTACATGTCTAGTACTACATATCAACTAACTTCTATTACTGCTGACAGTGCTGCCACCTAGTGGTATACATATCTGACAGATGTTTGCAGTCTTTTGATTTTATTTTTAAGGGCTGATTAAACATCTTAAAATTAATTCATTAACGTAAAATTATCTTAACAAAAGCTGTAGCTTTTATTTATTTTTTTAATTTTTAAGTGATGGTTAAACCCCTTAAAAAAGGTTCTTAACACTAAAATGATTGATCAACAATTTTTGCAAAGTACATAAATGTAAACGATATCTTATTAGTGATTTTTTTACTAAGTTGACTAATGTTTGTAACTTATCTCATCTGTTAATTCATGTCATTATTAATTGTCACCACAAATCACACACATACTAGATGTGTATTTCAATCATAGAAATAGAGTGGGAAGAACTCGCTTCAAGATGCACGAAACTTCTAATTTTGAAGGTGGATGCTAGCGGCTTACTTTGAATTGGTATACACATATTCAAGCACTGTATAAGTGTAAAACTGTCCTGTTCCTACTGCACTTTCCACGAAGATTATACCAATATTTACATCCACTGTTTCGAATGAAGTTATAGTTAATAAAAAACAGCAACGGGCAGTCATTGTGCGGTTTTTGTCTAATTGTGCGTATACAACTTAATATACACTAATGTCAACCCGGACAACAAGTGTAGTGCACCAAAATTGCATCTAAGGTATGAGTCATTCAACTAACTCCCACGCAAAATAGCGTCATAAACATTTTTCAAAACAGTGTATTTCTGATAACAAACACAACCAGGACTCATTAAAGGTATACAAGGTTTAAACAACATACAGGGTGATTCTCAATATATGCGACAAACTTTAAGAGCTGATTCCTGAGGTTACTTTGATCATAAAAGTTCATATGAGTATATGTCCAAAACGGTTTGGTTTTAAAGCTATTGAATGTTTAATAATAAATTATGAACTATGACTAACACGATATAATATCACAGTTGGTTCTTCAACAACTATTGTGTTGAGAGGGAATTGTTTATTTGTCATTTCAATATTTGTCAATAGTTGTCAGAGTATTCATTCAGTTTATTGCCAGTTTCTGTTTTCTAAAATGAATTACACGAATGCTGAGATGTGTGATATGCATTTCGTTTACGCTCTTGCCAATGAAAATTCGCGTTCTGCTAGACGTCTTTATGAAGAACGATATCCGAACCGTATCATCCAGCATCATTCCACATTTGCTCGTCTTCACTAACGTCTTAGTGAAACGGGAAATTTTAAAAAAACGGACGACTGATAACGGGCACCCATCTACAGTGAGAACTTCACAAGTTGAAGAAATGGTACTAAATGAAATTGAGGAACATCCTACTACAAGCACCGGAAAAAATTGCGTTTGCTTTAAACATTACTCAGGCCACAGTTTGGAGAATATTGAAAGATCAACTGTTGTATCCATATCACATTCAACGGATGCAGGCATTTTTGCCGGCAGATTTTCTGCAAAGAGTGGCTTTTTATCAATGGATGCAATACAAAATCGCACCAAACTATTTGGCTCAAATATTCTTCACCGACGAGGCTACTTTCCCTAGAAACGCGATTATTAGTTTTCATAATAATCACATATGGGCCGAAGAAAATCCGCACGAACTAGTGAATGCCCGTCATCAACATCAATTCTCTGACAATGTGTGGGCCAGAATTGTTGGAGATCACTTGATAGGTCCACATTTTTTACCGATGCGGTTAAATGGCGAGGTATACCGCAATTTTCTTGAAGAGGAGCTACCACTACTGCTGGAAGAAGTTCTGTTGCAATTAAGATTACAAATGTATTTTATGCATGAAGGTGCTTCAGCGCATTTTAGTTTAGTTGCTCGCGAGTTTTTGGACAATACGTATCCAGATCGGTGGATAGGACGGGGAGGTTCACAACCGTGGCCTCCTCGGTCTCCAGACTTAAATTCTTTAGACTTTTTTCTCTGGGGTCACCTTAAATCATTAGTTTATACGACTCCCATTATTGAAAATGTCGATGAACTGAGAAATCGTATTATCGCAGCTTTTCAAACAATTCGAAATACCGCCTGGTATTTTAGAACGGACTCGCCAGTCAATATGACGGAGGATAGAAGCTTGTATTGCAGTTGAGGGCGGTCATTTTCAACTGTTAGTAGAAGTTAATTTTATTTTACTAATTATTTTGTTAACTTATAATAAAAACATTAATTATGTTAACTTACTATTAAACATTGTACAACTTTAGAACTAAGCGATTTTGGACAAAGGTTCTTATGAACTTTTATGATCAAAATAAGCTCAAGAATCAGCGCTTAAAGTTTGTCTCATATATTGAGAATCACTCTATATATTGTAAAAATACACAGTTATGTCATATCTCAACTTATATCAGACATTCTTTATAATTTATACGAGGTACTGAATGGACAATAATAGATGGATGCTTTTCATAGCCATACGCTCTATAACAAAAATATAATATAAATTAAAAAGTTACCAGTTGCAAGTTGCCATTATAATATCTAATAAATATAAACATTAATATGAAATATCCGTATTACAGCTTTGAAGAAACCAGTCTCAGCTCTGGAACCTGCTATTCGGACGATTGCATTGGCGGATTTTCTCGTGTCTACACAGCTGTCAACCAACTATTGGCTGAGAGACCGAATCCAATCTTCTTGAACGCCGGTGACAATTTCCAAGGCACGCTATGGTACACCATGTTCCGCTGGAACGTCACCCAACAGTTTCTGAACATGTTACCAACAGACGCTATAGTATTTTCAACCGACAAATCCCCACTTACAATCCACCCTTAAACCTGGCAATCTTTCAGACTTTGGGCAACCACGAATTCGACAATAAGATCGAAGGCGTTGTTCCCTTCTTGCAAACCATAAACGCTCCAGTTGTCGTGTCCAACATCGACGATTCTTTGGAACCGAGCATACAAGGCTTGTACGAGAAGAGCGTGGTTATCGAGAGAGATGGCAGAAGGATCGGTATCGTAGGAGTCATCCTGTCAACTACCAACGTAAAACGATTTATATTAATTTAAATAGTACATATTTTAAAGTTGCCTCGTTTTAGGAACTATCTTCAACTGAAAATCTGCAATTCCTCGATGAATCAGAATCTGTAAATGCGGAAGCGCAAAGGTTGTTAGACGAAGAGGGAGTGTTCACTGTCATCGTACTGTCACATTGCGGATACGAAATCGACCAAGAGATCGCTAGCAAGGCCATCTCAGGGATTAGTGTCATTGTTGGGGCGCATTCGCACACGTTATTGTATACAGGTATGTTTTTTTTTCTGCCTATAAAAGAATAAAATAGACACTTTTCAATTGGACAGCTGTCAAATTCTAAAAATGCGAACTAAATAAACATCACTCAGTTAATCTTGCAGATATTATATTCATACTGAAAATAACATATTTTGAAAAATAGTATCCTTAAGAGGGATGAAATTGCGATATACTCTTCAATTTGACAGCTGTCAAATTTTAAAAATGCATACCAAACAAAAATATCAGTTAATTCCAGTAAATATAATATATTTATATCGAAAGTAATTTATTTAAAAAAAAATATTCGTGAGAGATGAAAATCCTGACATACTTTTCAATTTGACAGCTGTCAATGATAAAAATGTGTCAAATTTGCAAAATACAAATCGAATAAGGATTGAGAATAATAATAACTCTTGAATAGCGTTATCGTAAATGATGAACGTCTGTTTTGCTCTCTTCCTTGTGACAGCTGTCAAATTCTAAAAATGCATACCAAACAAAAATATCAGTTAGTTAATTCTAGTAGATATTATATTTATATCGAAAATAATATATTTATAAAAAAAATATTCGTGATAGATGAAAATCCTGATGTACTTTTCAATTTGACAGCTGTCAATGATAAAAATGTGTCAAATTCACAAAATACAAATCGAATAAGGATTGAGAATAATAATAACTCTTGAATAGCGTTATCGCAAATGATGAATTTCTGTTTTTCTCTCTTCCTTGTGACAGCTGTCAAATTGTAAAAATGCATACCGAACAAAAATATCAGTTAGTTAATTCTAGTAGATATTATATTTATATCGAAAGTAATATATTTAAAAAAAATATTCGTGAGAGATGAAACTCCTGACGTACTTTTCAATTTAACAGCTGTCAATGATAAAAATGTGTCAAACTAGCAAAATACAAATCGAATAAGAATTGAGAATAATAACTCTTGAATAGCGTTATCGTAAATGATGAACGTTTGTTTTGCTCTCTTCCTTGTGACAGCTGTCAAATTCTAAAAATGCATACCAAACAAAAATATCAGTTAGTTAATTCTAGTGAATATTATATTTATATCGAAAGTATTATATTTTAAAAAAATATTCGTGAGAGATGAAAATCCTGACAGCTGTCAATGATAAAAATATGTCGAACTCATAAAATACAAATCGAACAACAATTGAGAATAACACTCAAATAAAATTATCATAATTAATTTCTGTTGTGCGTTTCAGTGTGACAACTGTCAAATTCTGAAAATGCAAACCAAACAATATCAATTAATTAATTCATATAGAAAAATTGGCAAAATATGCAAAAACTCAAAAAATATGAAACAGACAATTTCTTGCAAATATTTGAATATTACATATTTATTTTAAGAAATATTATTATAAAAGTTCATTTCTTTATACTTTCCAGTTTGACAGATGTCAAAAATATGTGGCATTTATCCAACTCAAAACAAACTGACTAGCTATTTTTTGACTGATGATATCTTTTATGTCTAAAATACTATTTTTTTGAGAAATAATGTTACAAAAAATTGAATTTCTGACATACGTTTTAAATTGACAATCAAACATAAGAGTTAAATTCATGAAATATAAACCAAATGCTGCAAGCTTTTTTTGAATATTTCAATTTTATATTTTTCTTGCTAAAAATAGTTCAATTATACACCTGTCAAAAAGTTGAAGCACAAATCTAACACTATCAATTGTTAGATTTGACAATTCCATTTTATTCATTATAAAAATAAAGCTTTTTAACTAGTATTCTCATAAAAAATCAAATTCTGTTGTACTTTTTGATTTGAGAGTTGTCAAAATACAGGTTGAATCAATTCTTAGACTTCAAAATCACATTTTTTTATTCCATTTTAAAAATTATGCTTTTTGAAAAAGAAATATAAAATATCAGAAATTCTGACGATTCCTTTTTTTTTGAATTTAAGAACAATCAAGAATATGTCAAATTCTTGACATCTGACACCAGTTAGTTCTGTTTGAGATATTAAAAAATTGTGATCCTTCTTTATATTAAACAATATTACGTTTGATATATATTTTTACAGATTGTCAAATTTGGATTCTGAAAGTATGCTTTTTCAATTTGACAGCTGTCAAAGATGAATTTGCCAAATTAAAAATGATATACTACCAGTTTATTAATTGTTATAGATGCAAAAAATTGTGGGTTTAAGAAAAAAAAAGATCATTATAAAAGGTAAAATTATATTTGACAGATGTTGAGAAAGTACTGAACTTACAAAAAAAACACCAAATAATGACAGTTATCTAATTGCAATAGATACTTTAAAAAAATACAATGTTTTTTAAGCGGATTTTTTTTTTCAAATTTTATGATATTTTTCTTGCTAAAAATAGTTCAATTAGATACCTGTCAAAAACTTAAAATTCGACAACAATTCTTAGACTTGAAGATAAAATAATAATAATAAATAAATAAAAATTATAAATAAATCATAAATTATAAATAAAAAGAAAATGAGATTCTGGATAATATGTTTAACAGCTGTCAAAGTAGTTCAGTGTTTCTGCTGATGATGATAGGTTTGCTATCGAAACGTACGTCCAGTTTAGTGCAGTTTGTGGTGAGGGGTTTAGGAGAAGTTTGCAGCTGTCAAATTAAAAAAAAAACTACAAACCAAACTATCCTAATTTGGCTGATTGTCGCATATATTCGAAAAGTATGACACTTCGCATATTAGAATGATGCTTTTTAAGGTATTGTAGTAGATATTTCTGTTCAGGTACACCTCCTTTTGGTAACGCATATGGTGAATATCCGACGGTAATACAAAATATCAACGACGAACCAGTATTAATAGTACAAGCTAGTGCTTACACAAAATACTTGGGCGATTTGCAAGTCGAATATGACGACGAAGGACGTTTGACAGGTTGGGGCGGTAATCCAGTATTCTTAGATCAGAACGTAGCGCAAGGTGAATATACTAGGAGCTATAAAAAAGCCTGCGAACCACGCATAACTTTCTTGCAGATGAAATCATCAACGCATTGTTAGAGCCATTCAGACAGCAAGTTGAAGAAGCTGGAAACGTGATTCTGGGCACTTCAAATGTCCTCTTGGATTCGAATTGTAGATACGCCGAATGTAACTTCGGTAATTTCCTCACGGATGCCATGGTAGCGCATGTAAGTATTATCTGAAAACTGGTTGGGCTTTTTATGGAAGAATTGTTGTTTCAGTACGCCAGATATCCCATACCGGTTGCAGGAACTTGGACGCCAGCCGCTATAGCAGTTCTCAATGCTGGTGGTATCAGATCGCCAATTGGTGCTGGAAGTAAAGTCAAAACGAACGATTTAAAAGTTCTAAAAATCATTTCATAACATGGATTCTTTGCAGATATTACTTTCAATGATTTGACTACGGCGAATCCGTTTGGTAATACCATAGATTATGGAGTTTTGAAAGGGCAGTTCATCAAGGATTTGATGGAACAAGCTGCTACGCCTTATAGCAACAAAAGGGTTACTGCTGATGTGAATTTGATTCAAGTTTCAGGTAATGTCGACATTTTTCTTCTTACTCCCATTATATTTCCACCACATTACATTGTTTAAAAATATAAAAATGTAAAAAAGAAATAAGTACTTTCAAAAAATATAAAAAATAGTTAAAATAATGTAAAGAAATCGGAAAAAAGTTAAAGAAATAGTTAAAAAGAGTTAAGAAAAAATAAAGAAAATAAAAATATAAAAAAAAAAATGTCAAAAATTTCAAAATATATTTAAAAAAATAAAAAATACGAAATTGTATTTTTTTTAAAACAGTTACAAAGTTTTTAAAAAATTAAAATAATAATGTAAAAGAAGTTAAAAAAATAATAAGATAAATGTAAAAAATTATCATATTTTCAAAAAATATATATATAAAACAGGTCGAAAAATTATTTTAAAAAACAGTTAAAAAGTAAAAAATGAGAAAAATAAAAATCAGAAATTTAAAAAAATATGAAAAAATGCTTTTAAAAAAACAAAAGTTAAAAAAATTAAAAAATATAAAAAAAACTCCCAAAAATTATTATATAAAAGTTATTTAACTATTTTTTAATTTCCATTTTTTTTATAATTATATAAATTATAAAAAAAATGGAAATTAAATATATTTTATATATATTATTTTTTTATTTCCATTTTTTTTATAATTATATAAATTATAAAAAAAAATGGAAATTAAATATATTTTATATATATTATTTTTTAATTTCCATTTTTTTTATAATTAGGAAATTTTTTTCATAATTTTTAAATTTCTGATTTTTATTTTTCTTATTTTTTACTTTTTAACTGTTTTTTTTATAATAAAAGGAAAATAAAAATTTCAGAAATTTCTAAAAATATAAAAATCAGACATACACAAAGAGATCAGACATATCCAAAAATAAAAAAATAAAAGGTAAATATATAAAAAAATCAGAAATTTAAAAAATACAATAAAAATGCTTTTTAAAAAACAAAAATTTCAAAAAAATTTTAAAAAAGTTAAAACTAAGAAAAATAAAAATGTCAGATTTCTAAAAATATAAAAAAAGGATTTTTATAGCAGTTAAAAAAATTTAAAATAAAACTTAAAGAAAAGAGATCAGACATTTCTTAAAATATAAAAAAAAGTTAAAAAGGTAATTACATATGAATAAAAAAATTAAAATTTTCAAAAAAACTTTTTTTTGGGGGGCAAATATTTTCCTTTACCCGTTTTTACCTCCTAAAAAATGTTAGAAATCAATAAAAAAAAAGATCAGACATCTAAAAATGAAAAAAAATCGGAAATTTAAAAAATACAATAAAAATGCTTTTTAAAAAATAAAAATTTAAAAAAAATTAAAAAAATTTAAAAATAAGAAAAATAAAAATGTTAGATTTCTAAAAATATAAAAAAAAGGATTTTTATAGCAGTTAAAAAAATTTTAAAATAAAACAAAGAAAAGAGATCAGACATTTCTTAAAATATAAGAAAAAAAAGTTAAAAAGGTAATTATATATAAATAAAAAAAATTAAAAATTTCAAAATAAAATTAAAAAAGGGCAAAGGAAAATAAAAAATGGAAAAAAATAAGAAACAAAAATGTCAGAAATTTCTAAAAATATAAAAAATTGTTTTTTTTTAAAACAACGGTTAAAAATGTTTTAAAAAATGTAAAAAAGATCAAAATTTTCAAAAATATGAAAAATATTTAAAAAAATAAAAAAAAATATGAAAAAATGATTTTTTTATGACAGTTAAAAAATAAAAATAAAGAAGAGACCAGACATTTCTAAAGGTATAAAAGTAAATATATGCACATATGTAAATAAAAGACATCAAAATTTTCAAAAAATATAAAAAAATGGGAAAGGAAAATAAAAGACTGGAAAAAATCAAGAAATGTAAAAACGTCAAAAAAATAAATACTGAATGATGAATTGTCGTTTACAAAGTTGATTAGATAATTATTATACAGGGAATCCACAAAATTATTAATTTTGGCATACTTTTTTATTTAATAATAATAATAATAATAATAATATCATTTATTGGCATTATACAAATTCTATACAAGTACATATCAAAATCATATATGCCAAAAAGGCTAAATCATTTCGATGAGTAACTCTATATATTATGTGATTTTTGCGTTGTATGTTGAAAATGATGTACTGGACATACGTCACGGAGGTCAGATCCATTATCACTTAAAGCATCTCTGCTATGATAATATCGTCCATCCTGTGGAAGGCAACCTTTTTGGGAATGAGATCAGACTATACGATTGCGACATATATTTTTAATAGAAATTTTTGAAATAATCTGAAATCATTCCAACCAGAAAGACAGATTCGGAAAATGTATATTGTTTACAGACGAATTCTTGTACAGTAGCTCCTGAATGAGTTATCCATTCTTCTTCTAATGTACCTTCTCTCATCCTGCATCTGTTCTGCATCATTTTTTGTTTTCAGGAATACGAGTGGTCATAGATGTTAGCCAACCAGTGGGTTCCAGAGTAACTTCTCTAAGAGTTCGTTGTTTCGAATGCGATGTTCCAGCCTTCGAAGAGATAGATCTAGATACATATTACCCCATTCTAGTACCATCGTTTTTGGTCACTGGTGGAGATGGTTTCAGCATGATAGCAGATAATCTCTTATATCATATGGTAGGGCCTACAGACATCGATATTTACTCTGAATATGTCGAACAACAATCGCCGATAATAACTGGATTGGACGAAAGGATAACCATTATAAGTGAAGTGAAACTATCTGAACATTATCATGGATAAAATGTTTAATTAGAACTAGGATGGAAATTGTAAAAGGTTAAAAGGTTTCGATTAAATAAAATTTAAAGCTTACATTGACTCTTTCTTCGACTTCTTAAAACAAAAACACAATAATGATTTTGTATTAAAAAAAAATGTATTTGCAGTTCTTAAAGAAAAAAAACTAGTTGATAATTACAAAAGTAAAATTACTCGATCAAGCATGCTTTATCATCATATCGTCTATCCAATTCCTATAGTGGGCAATTTTGACATACACTCCTGGTTTGTTGGCTTCACCACAATGCTGGCCCCAGGATGTCATTCCAATTAAGGTGAAGTGACCTGTAACACGTGAATGAGACATCTTACAATCTCAATCTCTTGATTTTGATCATCCAAAGAGGCAAAATTAAAGAATGAAAGTTTTTGATGTGGTGTTTAGATAATTTTGAAGATCGCACCAAAATTTCAATTTTTCTTTCAAAATATAACAGTTTTTTTTTTCCAAAATGAAGTAATTTAGAAGCATGAAATTTATTAGAACTAATGATTCGATAAAATTACAGCCAAATGTAAACAATTTAAAAGATTCCTTAAAGGAATAAGTACCACATTTAATAATAATAATATAATAATATATATATTTTGCAAGTAACCAATTACAGAAATTGTAAGTGTTTTGTTATTATGTAAAATAATATTTACACTTGTCAAATTGAATAAAATAACGTAAAATCATAAACAAACAAACAGATGTTACAAGCAGTTAATATAATACCATGTGATTCAAAATGATTGTCATAAGAAAAAAACTGTTTTCCGGAAAAAATTATCTATACTTATTACCAATTTAATGAGCGAAGTTAGCTGCATACAAATTTCATACATTAAATGAATTTTTTTGACATTTAGCGACATTGGCGTGCGTGTTGTAGTATCTTTCGATTATTTATCTTATAATTTTTTTTTCAAACCGTTTATATTTACATCTAATATCACCAATAATAGCATTTCTGAATACTGTAAGAAAATAAGGGAATTTATCTGTGGTAATAGCTCAACAAACAGGTAAAAAATCAATATTGACATTAAGTGAAATAGTTTATTACATTTTATAAGCTTATCATACACTTCAGCGCAATGAACTGTCAAAAGAAAGTTACATTTTCATCCCTATAAAGTTTCTACGGTACAGGAATTATTACTATTAGATCACGATAGGCCATTGGAATATTGTCATTGGTTTAATAACAATTTAAGGGACGATGACTTGCTAAACAAATCATTTTTCTCGGATGAAGCCTGGTTTAATCTAACAGACTATATCAATTTACAAAACTATTGTATCTGGTCTGCAGAAAATCCACACGAATTTCGAGAAACGCAATTGCATCCCGTAAAAGTTGAAGTTTGGTTAGCTATGTCCAGGCAACGAATAATAGGGCCAATTTTCTTCGAGGAAACTATAACAGCCCAACGTTATCAACAGATGTTGGAATTGTTTGTTGCACAGTTACAAGAAAATGAGTTTGAAACAGGTTATTTTCAGCACGATAATGCTCCAGCACATACTGCTCGACAAACCTGCCAATATCTTCAACAGTTTTTTGCTGACAGGTTCGTTAGAGCACAAAGATGGCCACCAAGATCGCTTGATCTAACCCCGTTAGATTATTTCATGTTCTGCTGTCTAAAAAATAGGATCTACAGAAACCACATGCATACCATAGAAGAACTGAGAGATGCAGTTTTGTCACTTAATAATTATACTAATTGTATGTTATAATTTAAAGTAATAAATAAATTTAGTTAAGCACCAGTTAGTACTGAATTGTAAAATTATAATTTAGTAAAGAGTTAAATTAATTACATTTCATTTTTACAAGCAGAAACACCAATCCATAGTCGTTTATATAATGCGAGTTCAAATATAGGTTACGTTTTCCTTATTTATGACAGATCCGTTTACTTTCTTATGTTCCAACACTGACTTAGTTCAAACCTTCATTACAAACACGCGGCATATACCTACACCCTGTTACTATCTATAGGAGCGGATTTGACAATCATTTTGAATCTCTGTGTACATGGTCAACAAACAAGACAAAACAAACACAAAACGACATAATGAATAATCAAATAGTTGTGATTACCACTGCTATAGACACAACTACTTCATTATAGTCAATGTTACGTAATTTTTATTACAATTACTAACTTTGAAGGGATATCTACTTAGAACGACATATCTGTAGTTGCAGCTACGTCTTGGCCACCAAATAAATTACTTTATGGTGCTAATAAAATAGTAATTGTTACGTCATTCTTACTTGTGGAGTCACTCTAAAGTTAATTCCTACACATAGTTCACCTTTACCTTCATGTAAACAAGCCAGAGGTCCACCACTATCACCATCACAAGCATCTATACCACCATCCAGAGGTCCAGCGCAGAACATACCATCAGTTATACTCTTGCCGTAGACGTGGGGCATCTTGCAAACCTCAGCAGGCTGAATGGGTATCCACCCAGCTCTAAGTTCCTTAGAAGCCACTGCGAAACATCGATAGAAACGTGAAATTAGACACCAGTGCTGTCCCCACCCATCAGTAAACTTACCAGCTCTCCCAGAGTGCACCGATCCGAAGCCAGAGATGGTGCAGTTCATCCCGACCTCGTCAGAGAAGTCTGCGGGCGGCAAACAAATCGGTTGCACGTGCCTGGTGATGTTGAAACCGTTTCCTTTCAACCTGACCAATGCCACGTCATTGTTCATCTTGGTGATTTGTCGAAAGTGTTCGTGAATGTAGAATTCCTCGATGTAAGCCTGTTGTTCTGTGCCTTCATCTTCGTTGACGTCATAGTCACCAGCGACGACTATGTAGGCACCTTTAGTGAAGCCATACAAGCAATGGGCTGCTGTTAGGACGAATTTTGATGAGATGACCACTGCTCCACACCAATGGCTTGGTTTGCTGCGACCTTTAACTTTTATGCTGGCCTATCAATCATTTTTATAAGAATCGAATCGATTGAGTGTTGATAGTTATTGAAATACCTGCCAGGGGTAATGGCCCTTTTGTGCAACAGCTCCTTTTACCACTCTGAAATGGACTTCGTCGTTTTCCAAGAAGATATCGTCATTTCTGTACCCGCATCTACCTTCTGGAAGGACTGATTCTGTAGTTTCTTCGGGTAAAACTAAGTTTCTGGGTGTACCTTTAGAATATTTATGTTTTCATTGATATAATACGAAATAAATATTCTATCGTTAATTTCTTTACCTTCATTAGCATAATCGTCACAAATCAGACCGACGTCTTCATTATGTTCGCAGTTATGTACACCCCAATCCCAGCGAATGCAATGCTCCAAGCTGCTCTCGTTGCCTTGACAGAAGACTTGATCCAACCATATGGGACCTTCGCCTGTTAAAATCAATAATTAAAAATAATTAGAAAAGGTTTTCTAGTCGATGGATTAACATTGTGGTAAATTCTGCAATTTGCAATTCTGTTGCGTTATTTAAGTTTTATTGGAATAGAATGATGTGATTGTTGGAAAAAAGGTAGAAGCACTTCTGTAAAAAATGCTATAACTTTGTTTTAACTTTTGAATAGTAATTGAATTGAAAAGTAATTTATTAAAATAGACTACTGTTTCAAAAAATACGTTTTTAAATCATATGCAAGGTATGTAGACGTTCCTAACAAATCTGCACGTGGCACCTTTTTCTTTTGTTAAATTCTTTGCTGTTCAGCCTAATTGAAAAATCTTCTATCTTGTTTAATGCTGCGTCTAGATAAAGTCTCAAAAGCTTCAATATTCAGGTACTTGGGATATGTTGCGTGAGGGAGGTGTCAAACTTTTTTGGACTAGAGCTCACGTAGGTACAATCGGTAATGAGAGGACCAGGAACAAAAGAATAAGGAAAAAGGCTCTTCTATTTCTTTGCTTCTTCTCTTCTGCTTCTATTTCTTTGTTTAATTACACTGGTCAACAAAATTTCAGATTTATTTTGCCCCAAGAGGGAAAGTGGATAAACTTACACTTTTACTAGTTGCATAATTAATAATAATTAAAACTATTACAGCATACCAGCTCCAAAATACGCTTCCTTTTTCACTCGAGCGGGTCCATTATAACCCAAAAATCTGCAGACCACTTTACCAGCATCCTCGTTGAAGTCATCGTCACAAATCGTACCCCAAGTCCCATGGTGTTTAATTTCAACTCTACCTTCACCTGGATGCTTCCCATCGGCTAACCTCATTTCAATCGGAGCCTAAAACATCTTTCCAAAATAACCGGCATTAACTTTTCCCCAGTGCTTACTTCGCAAAATTGCGTGGCTTCATCAGAATCGTCACTGCAATCATTAACACCATCGCAGATAAAAGTCGATGGTACGCATTCATTCACAGTTTGACACTTCCACATATCGTGGGCGCATAGTTCGTTGGGGATCTTGCAGACCACTCCTACCGCTTCCTTTTCCATGCAATTGCTGATACCCCAACCGCTGAAGTCGCAATCTCTGATGCTCGCTTCATTTCCCGTACAGACGACATCGTCCATTATGAAGAGGGAGCGATTTGGATTTAAGTACGGTAAAAAGTGGGAGTTTTTCTTTATCTCTGCCGCGCCCAAATCGAAGCCTAGTTCTTTGCAAACAATATTTGCTGCTTCAATGCTGAAGAGGTCGTCGCAAACTAATCCAGTCTTTCCTAAGGCTGAATTTGAAACAGGAATTTTAATCTTATTATCGTTAGATTACACCCCACTTGGCAAGTAATGTTGCAGATATCCCAGTAATATTACATTACTTACTAGACAGCGATGTTAAACAAAAACATGTTACTGAAATTTTGCAGCAACATTAAATAATGATAGAGGTATTGCAGGCCATTACAGTAACATTTCAATGTAATCAGGAAAAAATATTTTAAAACAATGTTGCAAAAACAAAGACTTTGTTGTCAGAAATGTTGAGGTAATATTTAGTTGTAACATTGCCATATTTACAAGGTGAATCATTACAAGGAATGTTACAACATTTGCGGTTGTAACATTAACATATTTACATTTTATAAAGTGTAAGATAGGTACGTATATATGTTTCTGCAAATTTAGAATTTTGAAAACACAAAACTAATGGAGCAAATTTTCTCTATAAAGTAAATAATGGTAATGAAATTTTTTAACATTTTTTGTAGCCTATAATAACCACGTTAATGGGGTTGTGGTTGCGCACTGCGCACTTGTAAAAGTTAGTATCGCTTGCCATCACAAGTTTTTTCGTACCGCGCATACACGAGTTCGCGTGAACCTGTGAACCCTCTTTCACAATATACGGTAATCGTGACTGGACAGGGCGTGGATAGGACCATCTTGGGATTGTGCGTCGCAATTGTTTTGATGAGAAAAAATTCCCGTCAATAATGAATCAACATTATCAGGTAAGTTTTATTTATAATGCTAAAGTAGGTATGTCGATCCTTTCAAATTCATCGAAGATCTTTAAGACAGATATGCATTATGTATATACATCTATATATATTATAGTAAACCTACCTGTTGTGCTATAACGATGAGCAATGTCACGTAATGTCATTCTTAGAATTCATAGTAATTCTTGATCAAATACAAAGTTTACAATAATTATAAACAGTGTTATATATAAAATATGCAGCTTATCCTCAATTTTTATATAAATAAAATAGCTTTTCTGATCTCTATTTTTGACGGTGTTTTTTTTCTTAATTTCAGAGAAAATTAGAAGAAATATTGTACTCACAGATACATAGTACGAAATAACTGTCATGGAATGGTTTCGTTATGCAAAACAAAGATTTGATAGAAAAACAGCAAAATGTTCAAAGGAATAAAATGCATTCAGGCCGTTTTTTATGTGTTGTGAGTTTTTGTTTAGATTCTATTCATGTTAATTTATATGCCCCATAATTTGTTTCCAATACTGAAGTTTATTAAAATGGAATTTAATGTACTTTTTTTTTTAATCAATAAATGCCTTTATTCTCTTCTGTAAGCAGCATTTTACTTTTTAAAGTATTTATTAATGTATTTCGTTTACTTAAATAGCTATTTATAATATTATTCATAGTATTACTATTTATTTTTACATGAATATATTGATATATGATTGACCATTTTAATGTATCTGCAAAAATAACTACAAAAAAGACTTATAAATGTTATATTATAAAATGTCTTATCCATTATATTTTTCTGGCATTAATGTTTAATGTTAATATTGTAATTTTAGTAAGTGAAGATAAATTCGTATAAACAGAGGGGCCCGATCTATCGAGTGTAACATGAAATTATAATATTAACATTGAATTTCAATAAGACTGATTGAGATTCCGTTTTATATTAATTAATATAACCTCTCGATAAACCTCAACAGCATATTTCTTGTATAATGCAGCAAGAACTTTTGGAGTAAATAAAAGATCCTAATAGAAACATTAGTGTAGATATATTTATGAAACATTTAATTGCACACTTATCAATATTTCTCTTTAACATATGAGAAATGTTACCGAAGAGCTATATACTTCAACATTAATCGTCATGTTAAAGTAATGTTACTCGAAGACCTCGTATTAACATTACTGGGAAATATTGTTTCGTAACATCGCTTAGGCGGACATTAAACAGTCGTAGAAATGTTACTGCATGTGGTACATTGTATATTATATTTTTGTAACATTTCGCGTTACAAGATAACATTTAGACGACGTTATAGTCATGTTATTTTGCCAAGTGGGATTATAGATTTGAGGGAGTCAAGAGCACTGTTTTTGACAGTTTCAAAAGGATTTTTAAATGGGGCATCTGCACACTAAAAAATTTTGGAAATTTTTCCTGGTGAAAATCACTTTTTTTTCGATAATTTTCCCCACTGAATCGGGATAACCTCTTGGAAATGAGATAAGACCACATTAATCATCAAATAAGTTTTGATTTACCTACCTGTCACTTCGACAGCTCCTTCATAGGACTTCTCAGAGCCAATCAGACGGATAGAATAACCCAATTCTTCCGCAGTGCAACCTTTTTCATCGTACCAATCGAAACAATCGTTGATCCCATTGCAAATCTGTTGCTCATCTATGCATTTCTGATTCGGGCACTTATATCTGTTCGAACAGTCGATGGAATGCTTTTTATATTCGTAATAATCATAAGTGGGCAGGATGAATAAACTGCCTGACAGACCTACATTAGTTTCCAGCAAGAAACAGGTACCATCCATTTTCCTGAAATGGAAACGCATCTCGTAGTAGGATAACAGAATATAATCCCCCCCAAACGATACCCACCTAAAATTGAAAGCTTTGCATGTGAAATTATTGGATTCCACGCAATATTTGGCACACAATGTTAGAGTAACGTTATTGAATCTGACCTTCTCCTTAACGGCCATTTTGGTCGATGATAAATGAGTGAATTGCTCAATGTAGGTTTCGCAATTTTTCTCATCCTCACCATCAGGGCAATCCTTAAGCAATAGGAGGAAAATCAACACTTTTACCACATGAAAACTCCACGCTCAGACTTACCGAATTACCATCACAAACCTTTATACGATCTATGCAAGTATCTTTCGTGCAATGAAAATCATTCTCCGTACAAAGTTGTTTGAAAGCACCAGTTGGAACAACTGCCTACACAAATCATTCACTTCAAACACGTAATCAGCGTTTGGATCAGTTGATGGAAATGGAGGCGGCCATCTTGTCGACGGTTTCTTATTCTGATCGTAAGTCCAAACGGTTGTGCTATCTTCCTGAAGGCGTTGATGGTGTAGTCGTCAACCAGTAATTTTGATTCTGATTCCAACTATTATCTTGGCCAATTCCCGTCCATTGATTCGAATTCTCCTGATCAAATCGATTATTCTGACCTTCGAACGTGCTTCCACCTTCGTTACCTTGATTTTTCTGATCATACTGATCCACCCACTCATTATTTTGATCCTGATCGTACGCATTTCCCCACTGATTGCTAGAATGTTGATCATACGACGCCTGATCAACATTTTGACTGCTCTGTGTCCATTGCGCATTCTGCTCTTCATGGTTGCCTATAATTCCGCTTCTAGAACAGTCGACTTTATGCGGAAAATCGCAAACTTTACTCGCAGGATTGAAAACAGTACCAGCAGCGCAGTCATACGTATTTGCCACACCATTGACGCAATTAACGAACTTAGAACAAGTTGTAGGATGTGGATACAATCCTGATGTCTTAGTTTGGCAGTCTACAATGGTACTTTGAATGTTATCCTTTTGACATGTAGTTGTTGAATCACATGTCTTTAGTTTTTGATTATACACCAAACCAGGCTTACAAGCGCCGATGTACAATCGACCATATTTGCAGTAAAGGAATTTTGCACAATCGCCTGGATATTGGCTGAAACCATCGTGGATATTACAATAGTCATTGTCCAAACTTAATCTCGATATTTCAGCATTATCCGAATAAATCCCAAACTGCTGATTCTCCCATTGATAACGCCCCAGAGACTTTTGGCCACATCTATAATTACTTTCACAAACTTTGCTCCCTGGGTTATAGTACAATCCTTGGTGACAGATCCCCAAAAACAATTTTCCATTCTGGCATAGCAAAAATCTGGAGCAATTCTTAGGATGACTCGAAAAACCATTATTTAGACCGCAATAATTCATATCCAACCCCAAAACATTAATTTCATTGCCTGCTTCGACCAGTCTGAAATTCTGTTGATTTTCAACACGATTCCCTCGTTGAATATGACCACAATTAGCGATGGCGGTACAAGCTTCAGTCGTCGGATCATAAAAAGTATTCGGATTGCAAATCCCCAACAATAACTTACCATCTGGGTTGCACAATAGGAATTTTGTACAATCGTAGGGATGTACAGAGAATCCCAAATGATTTTGGCAATAATTCCTGTCCAATCTTAAAATGTGCAACTCCCCATAAATATCTGCCGTCCTAAATCTTTCATATTGCACATTCTTCTGATGATGAGGAATATCACCATTAGATCCGCTCTGTTGACCTTGCACTTGACGGCAATTCGAATTATAGTCACAAATTTTCCTGATCGGGTCGTAGAACATGTTGGGGTTACATACTCCAAGCAATACCCTTGAATCATCGGTGCAAACAAGGAATTTGGAACAGTTCAAAAAGTGCGCAGTAAATCCAGGATTTAAGTGGCAAAATTCGCCATTCGTATTGTCCAAACCTAATTGGGTTAATTCATTTCCGATACTCTCCAATCTGTATCTCTCAAACCTTTGCCCAACTTGATAGGAACCAGCCTGATTATACTGGCCACATCTATAAGATTGATCGCAAGTTTTTTTCGACGGATCAAAGAAAAAGTTCTGATTACAGATGCCCAAAAGTATCTGTCCGTCATTGGTGCACAATAGGAATTTATTACAATCAATAGGGTGCTTAGAAAACCCTAAATTACTTTGAGCAATACGTTCTGGTCAACCCCAAACTATGCATCTCGCTCCAATCTCCACCAATCTGAATTTATCATACTGTTGATTGGCCTGCCATGTTTCTACCTTTCCGAATTGATTCGCCAAAGCTTTACAATCGATATTTTCCCGGCAAATCCCCCTTGAAGGGTCATAATACATATCCTCCTCACAAACACCAATAAATATCTCCCCAGAATCGCTGCAATATATGAATCTCGAACAGTTCTGAGGATAAATTGAATATCCTTTACGGTTGGAGCAATAATCTTTGGATAAACCCATGGAATAAGCCTCGTTCAACCCAGCCACCATCCTATAATTCCTGTTTAGATCATCTGGTCGATCTGTACTAGTGTAGATTTCACCAGGACTCTTGGAATGGCAATCTACGTTGTAAGGATAATCACAGACCTTGAATTTGGGATTGAAAACCGTTCCTGGACCACAGTCTTGGATAAACGTTTGCCCGTTGGCGCAATTTAAGAATTTCTCACAAATGGTTGGATGTGGGAATATACCTGAGGCACCTGCAGGACATTTTGGCGATGTATGAGTTGTGGATTTTGTATTTTGCTGCGCAAAATTAGATATTTCTGATTCTTGACCGATGTAAACAGGATTCACCCAGTGCAATCGATTCTCTTGAGGATGTGTAGTATAAACTCCTTGATTCGTGCTTTGGAGATTGTTAGTTCCCCGTCCCAAATTGCTTGAATAAAATCTAGCATCTCTTCCACTTTGGGCGTCTTCGAACTCTCCCAGCTGGTTATTGATGGTTATCCTTTGATTTTGACGTGAAACCTTGTGGTCGTAACTCATACGTAACATTTCTATTATATCCTTGAACTGTAACAGTTTTATCACCACGTGGTTGTTGCCCAAAGCTTGTTGGATGTTTATGAGCCAAATTATCAGTGCCAACACACAATGCCCTATGTGGATAATCGCAATTATTGCTTTAATATCAAACAAGGTCCCTGGGGCACAATCCATGATAAATTCAGCGCCATTGTGGCAATTTATAAATTTGGAACAGTCCGTATAATGTGGAATTATTCCAGTGAAACCTGCAGGACATCTGGCTTGTATTGCAGCAGTCAAGGGTTCCCTTTCTTTCAAGGCAACCTCCCTAGGCCCTGTTATGCACCTAACTTTATGACTGAAATCGCATTCAGACGTTTTGGGATTAAATAAAGTCCCTGGTGGGCAATTCTGGGCATATCCTTTACCCTTCCAGCAGTTTAGGAATTGATTACAAGATAATTCGTAAACGAATTGCCCTGTGGCGCCTTTTGGGCAAGTCTTGAAGATTTCAATCTTTTCTGCTTTATATTTGGAATGCTGATGAGGGGTAACATGAAGGTTTGAAGTTAATCTTTGCGGTTTTGCTGCTCGGACAAAATTGGAATTGATTTGGGTAAATTCCCCTGATAAATGATCGTTTATATTTGAGTGTTGGTCCAAAGTTTCTAAAGTGGAATTCTGGGAAATTACATGGTCGCTAAACCCTTCCAAATGGTCATTGATGCTTATTTGACTGGAGGAATTTGGATTGAATTCGTATAAGTTGGCATTTTGTATAGTATAAATATTATTTTTTGGTATCCTAACATTTCCTGTCTGTCCAGTAGCGCTAGAAACGTCATATTGAGGTCTCCTAGCACCTCCTGACTCTGTTTAAAGTTCTTGTGACGTAAGTATAGTTATATAAGGGTTGATTAGGTTGATACGTATACACTCTACTGTAGTTATGGTGAAAAGTGACGTTTTGTGGTCGATGAGTGCTCTGCCAGGTTAAGGTTTTTATGCCAGCCCTGTTGACTGTTGCTGTGTTTGTCCCATTGGGCTCAGCCACGTAAATCTAGCATGTTAAATTAATATGTTTTAGTATCGATTACTTCTCATTTCAAAATTGAGAAATTTTAAAAGATTATGGAGTGAAATTTAAAAATATTATACAACGTGTGTATAAATTGTCGCAAAAGCTACACGTAGCGACATACTTCGTTCGTTTCTGAATCGAAAATCTAAATGGTAAAATATTGTACTATGCTTCATAAATATTCACGAGGTTCTTGAAGTTCGGTTTTTTAGTTCCTTAATAAGCGTTTGTGTTCGTTATTTGTCGGTATAGTTAGCTGCAATTTTGAATTTAGACGATTTCTTATTCCTGTTTTTTCGTAAACAGTTTCTTTTTGATTTTACACTTCAACATTTCTTCATAAGCATCCTCTCATGAAAAACACATTTGGCAACATTGTAGGACAATGACTTTGTATTCTAATTTGATTTCAATCAAAACCATTACTGTCAAATTTTGACATTAATCTGAAGTGTTCAATTTTATGCAAGCTCTGCTCTTTTTCGTGATTACTCGTATTCTCTTGATTAGTTTTTCTGTTTCAGTGTTTTTATCGTTCTCGTATTATTTGTTTTGTTTATTTACAATGGTTTTTACATTTAATGAATATGCCGATATGTATATGGTATACGGTTTTTGTGATGGAAATGCTAACATGGCAGAACAGGAATATCGCGTACGTTTTCCAAACCGGAGACATCCTACTGGAAACGTATTTCGACGGCTGGACCAACGTCTACGTGAAACTGGTTCGTTTAAGAAAAGAAATGCCAACGCGTGGTCGACCTAGACAACGGCGTACATTACAACTGGAAGAGGAAATTCTAGACTCAGTACATGAAGATCCCTCCGTCAGTACTCGACAGTTGGCGTCCACATTCCATATCCGCAGTAATAACACCGTTCATTTGGTTCTACGTGAAAACCTTCTTTATCCATACCATATAACTAAGGTGCAGCCGCTCTATGAAAACGATAACATAGACCGTTTAAACTTTTGTCATAGTATCTTAAATAGGATTCAAGAAGATGGCGACTTTTTAAGAGGTGTTCTTTAGACCGACGAGTCTATGTTTACCAGAGATGGTGTACTCAATACCCATAATTTTCACCATTGGGCAGATGAAAATCCTCATGCGTTTCGGGAATACGGTCACCAAAGAAAGCTTTCAGTTAATGTTTAGCTGGGTATAATAAATCACCGTGTCGTTGGGCCAATCTATCTGCCAAATCGACTTGATGCCAACGGGTATTTGAATGTATTAGAACGAGATGCCATTGAATATACGCCGTAACATGTTTTACATGCATGATGGAGCTCCGGCACATTTTTCTCGTAATGTGAGAGAGTGGTTGGATGAACACTTCCCTAACAGGTGGATTGGTCGCGGTGGTCCTATCTTATGGCCTGCAAGGTCTCCCGATCTAAATCCTTTAGACTTTTTTGTTTGGGGTTTCATGAAGGTGAAAGTTTACGCAACACCTCCACAAGACGCTGACGAAGTTATAGGACGAATTAACGCGGCAGTATTAGAAATTACACCGAAAAGGCTTGAACAAGTAATACAGACAATACATCGTAGATTGCAAATGTGTTTACAAACAGACGGATATCAATTTGAACATATGCGTAAGTAATGGTGTCGCTAATTTATTACAAGAGATGCGTTCAAAAAATCAAAACTACTAATTCTGTTTTAATAAAGCTTTCTTATTGCTTTTCCCTATGTATATTTGTGTTATCCAATTTGTCATTTATGATTCTGGTCTGTCAATTTTGACAAGTATACCTAACTACCTATTAACTACCATTACGGTAGTATGCGACTACAGTGTTGCCAAATGTATGTTACTTTCAAGTGGCTCCTGAAGATGCATGAAGCATAGTACCATATTTTACCATTTAGATTTTAGATTCAGAAACGAAGGAAGAATGTCGCTGCGTATAGCTTTTGCGACAATTTATACACACGTTGTATAGGTAGACTTTTACAAACGGTTTTTGAATGATTTTCATGTGATTTATTAATAAAATTGCAACTATCTCACAAAATTCTTTAAATATTAAAACCTTAGTAATTATTAAAATACCCAGCTAATATTTAATGATTATTTGTTAACAAAAACCATAAATAATATACAATAACATACCGATTCTACCCTATTTAACACTAAAAAGACGCACAACAAATTTAACACTGACATTTTAAATCCGCTCACTCAAAAAATACTTTTAATCACGTGTTCATATTTCTACCACCGAAAAACTACATACATAGTACGAAACACTGCACAATACAACCGCCGATATTGTTATAATAAATAATAATAATCATAACAGATCTAGGAACTTATTTGCAGTAAATAACATTAAACAAGCTTATCTCCTTCGAAAGTTCTATATCTATATAACTTACATGTTGTATTTATCTAGGGTCAAGACATATACTTATGTCAATTGCTGATTCTTCTTCGAACGGATGATAAAACTGCTTGGATAACTCATAAACAATCTTGGGTACGATAATTTAGGCATTAATTGAAAGATTACTGCAATTACTAATAAAATGGGTACTTCTCAATAATGTACATATTTGAGGTTATATTTATATCGCATGGATTAAAATAACGCAGGTTAAAAGAAACTATATTATATAGAATCTTAAAAAGCATTTGTTTTGAGTTAATTTTAATATAAGTTTAAGAAAGGCACTACAATTTAAATTTGTCAATATTTCCATAACGTTAAATGTTTATAGATATAGAAAAAATTAGGAAATAAATTGGAGATTATTTGTTCAACAATGTTGAAGGTTTTTTTATACAATTCGTAAAACGTATCACAATTTAAACGTGTTGAAATTCCTGAAATTTTGTCATGCGTACTTTTAAATATTAAAAAAAAATTATTTTAATTAATCCTTTATCTCAAAATTAAGTTAAAAAAAAGTGCATATTCAGTATCTCAAGCGAGCAAAGTATTTTTACAATAAATACACTTGCAGTGAATGCATTATTCAAATTTAGTGGTGTCAGCCTTGCTAGTTGCTGTAGGTATGTCATATCTATGTTGTGCGAAAAGATTCTCTGTCAACTCAATTAAATTTTCGCCAAAATAAAGATCTTTTATAATAAACAACTGAAATTAAAATTGATTCTTAGTACATATATATTAATTATTTTTAAATCGTAATTTAAAAATTAAAAAACGAAGAAAAAAATAACGTTGACATTTGACAGCTGTCAAAAATACATATATCATTTTGATATGTACTATATATCTGATTTAAATTAATAAGAAATGGAGAAAGGCAGGATGGATATATAAATAAAACTCATGTTTTTCATTTGTTTCCTTTTCAATCATCTCCTTTTATTTATTTCATTTTATTTTACGAATATAAGCCGAATATAATAACAAAAATAATATGAATTTATACAACAATTCACCGATTTTACGCAATCCTTTTTTTTATCAACAATATATCATTATTTATCGACATTTTATTATTGTTATATTATTCATTCAAATTTACCGCGCGTAAAATTCAATCGTGTATTATAGATATTTTACGTCCAGTCTAAAGCTACATAAATGTTAAAAAAAAAAGTGATAAATTTATATATTTTTTTTTTTCTTTCATATATGAATATTAATTATAATTAATTTTTTCAGCAGTACATATATTTAAAACGTCGAATATTTTTTCAATTAAAACAAAAATACACATATACAGCGTGTTTATTTAAAACACAGTTTTATTGAACACTCTGTATATTTGAAAGAGAAAAAATAAAATCAACAAAGTACTTATTACACAATTTTGCAATCTTTACAATTTTTATTTATAGTAGATATATATGTATTATCACTATTAATGTATGATAAATGATGAGAATACAGCAAAAATAAACGAAGATAAATATATAAAAACTGTTTTCCTCTTGTTCAAATATAATAATTATATTCTTATATATATTACTCCCTTCACACCATTCCGTAATATTATTAATTTTACTCCATTATAGATACACTTATGATATATCCTAAAATGTATTGTCTTGTTTTTTTTCCCTCCAATTTTCGTTAGCAGAAAAACTTGCTCACCATCCATTTATTACAGCATTGTAATTATCATAAAATTTGATAATAGGTGCTATCGTTTTATTAGATCTTTGGACACACGTAATTATCCCGTACCGTAAGGTATGACAATTATTATAAAATCCCTTTTTTTATCCAGTATTAAGTACAAAAAATTGATACAAAATTTACGCATCTGTTGCTAAAACACATATTTTAATAAAACATACTGAATAGTAAACTCAATTGGATAGCTATTTGCTATCCAATAGAATTTAGGTATTTTTGAAATACTTTTCGCTTATTGGTAGTTAGTGAAACCTGATTATAATCACTGGCACGAAGTAAGCAGCTAAAGTGATAGAAAAAGAAATATTTGACATGACATCTTAACCAATTGATTTTTTTGTAAGAGTTGCAAATGAGGACAACTGATTTGGCGATTTATGTGCATAATAACGAAAAGAGGATATTTCACTGAATCTAAAATGCCTATTTATTTCTGTAAATAAATGAAAAGAAAGTGGTAAAAACTCTCTCAAAAAGTGCTATTTCGAGGTTATGTGCCAAGTGCCAATGAGCGTTTTTAACGGACCTAAAGTGTGTGGTATTGGTGATGTGGAAAGAACTGTAGTAAGTAACCAAAAAATTAGGCAAAACACACACTCAATACAGACTACAGTAACTTAATTGTTAAGTTAACCTTAATAAATGTAAATTAAGTTAATGCTAGTAATACAGCTGATCGATACAATGTTCTGAAATTTATTTGTCTGTTGTCAACATTGCAATTGAATCGGTTATTGCTTAAACACCCTTAAGTCAATTGTAGCTAAACGTAAAGTTAATGGACTTGTGTTGAAACAATAACCGATTGCATTTGTAAGAATTATTAATTTTCATATTTCTTCAAATTTAATTGTTGTATCTGATAGAAATAAGCTCTATGTTTCACATTATAAAATTTAATTGAATCTCTGAGTCAACTATTACTTCTCTAGGATCATTAATCTGTCGTAACTTATCTCTGCCTTAAGAGTAAAATCGACAAAACAATCTCAACAACTTCACTGCCGATTCAATTCTTATATGAAAGGAGGGCCCCATTTCTTAATCGAAGGCTTAAACTTATTGTAATAATTACATTCAAGTCTTCAGATCTATTTTATTAAAGTTTATAAAGAGGTCCACAAAATACAATTTAGAAAAAAATGAATTCGATGGTTCCAGGCCATAAGCAGATAAGTAAATATTTTGTCACAAATAAGATATGCTATATTATAAAAGTTACGTTCATTTTACCCTATTTAAATAATAATTCTAAAGTGATATAACAAAAAATGATTTATTTTATATTATACACATGTTTATCATACTTGCTGTCAGATACTTTCATTTTATCCTGGAAAATCACAAATGACTTATCTGCTTATGTTGAGGGATCATCCAATTGCGAATGAATTTGTAATTCGTTTTAATTACGCATCTATTGTGCCTAAATTATTGGTTACTTGTAGTTCTTTCCACATCACTCACTAGGACTACCACAAATGTTAGAATCTGCCTAAATGCTTTGCACATAACCTAGAAATAGCACTTTTTAAAGACGGTTTTAGTACTTTATTTTGATTTGCTCAAAAAGTAAATGTAAAGGCACTTTAGACTCGGTAAGATATGCTGTTTCCGTTAATGAGAGTATAAATTATCAAATGTTGCATTTGAATGATATATTTTGTGTATTGTAAAGTGCTGTCAAACACATGACAGATTTTAGCGATTGGAAAAAAATTATACAATACTTAACCTAATTGGAATGATTGTAATTATATATGATATAAGATTGAAATGTACTGATTTGATTCATATGATTGTACAGGATATAAAATTATGACGTGTGTCCAAAGATCAAATAAAAAATAGTACCTACTTATATTCTTTCTGTTCTCGTCATAGAAATAGTGAATATTGAAGTACAGGTGAAAATCTCATATTTTTAGGACAGGTAATAATAGCATGGTTACAGATGATTATGATAGAAATATCTTACACAAAAAATAAATATTTTTTTTTTTTGTACAAGAAGCACGATTTACAAATTTTTAAATTTAATTATCCTAAAGAAAATTAAAGTATACATTTATTAATGAAGCTTTTTTTTATCTGATTTAAGAAATTAAATCGATTGACTATCTATATTCTAATAAATAATATTTTACAAAAATATTCAAAGAGAATCACACCCGATTATTAATTTATTACAAATAATAATAAAAAATATTTATTTCCCTAAAAAAAAATAACACATTTATGTTTAAGATATAAAAAAAGATTTTTTTACATTTTTTTTTTTGTATTATTATTATTATTATTATTAAAAGCTGTGTCTTCATCTTTATTTTCTTGTGCTAAACTCCCTCCTAATCAACGTTGCCAACCCAACACTCGGACTATTTAAAGCTTCTTATACCAGAACAGATAATGGTCACCATCTTCTATCAATAAATCGTCCACTCCTAAGAAATTATCAGCGTCAAAAACTAATTTAGACCCAAAATGCCCCATCCTTACCAACTGGAGCCACCATATGATTCGCAGGCGGTGTTGAAGGATCTGGAATCTCTGGTAACCTATACAAGAGCCAATAATGATATCCCATTGGCTCCTCTTTGTAACCGCAAAGAGTATGGACGTAATGACCGTTGGGCCATTCCGAAGCTTCGAATGAAAATTTCGGATCAGCTTCCATGGCCATCTGCATCACGCTGTAGAAAGAGGAGTTCCTTGGAGCAGTCAGGGCTATGGTATAGTTCTCAGTAATGTTAGTGCCCACCCATAAAGTATACGTTATGGTGACGTTTCTGGGGTCTGAATCGTTTCCGTGGTATTGCAAAGATTTCGTCAATCCATCCAAATCGACTGTATTGCAAAGATCTTTTTGTTATCCAAACAGAACACTGGTTTTGTCTCAACAGGACTTACCGTGATTTTCGTAATCTGAATCCGATTTGCCGCAATCTAAACTTCGTATAGCACCTAAACCTTTCGAAGATAAGGCTAGGATCACCTCAGCCGTCAAACCAGGGTCTGTAAACGCCCCATCGGGATCCTGTTTCGATTCTATATAATTAATAGCGGCTGTCTTATTCCAAATGGTGTTTAAATCGTGTGCGTCGTGTAAGGCCTGAAATTAGGCTTCATATGTACGAAAAAAACTTAATATAAACTTATAAATACACGAGTTTTATAACAGAAAACCGTATCTCGAAAATAGTGAAGTATATTTTCTGTTTTATGTAAATAATAGGACATTGAAAAGATATTTATCTTCATTTTTGAAATAATTTTTGAGAAAATTGCGTCAGTTCTCTCTTAAAACTCAACTCGTGGTTTTTAATTTTGGAACAGAATTTGAATTTAAACTACGCGGGAAAAATTGAATACCTTCTTATTACAGGTCGCTTCATATTTAAGTTATTAAAAAATCCGCAAAGATGGCAGCACATCAATTAATTAAAACGTCAAATTATATATATTGTACGTGAATTTGCGTCAAACTTGTGGATATAATGACACAATATATTAATAATTCATTTTGCATGTTATAGCATTAAAATAGTACAAAAAGTACCGCGATATGTGTAAGCATTAATGAAGCGGAAAATAATTAAATATGTATTGTTTGTGGTTATAATTAGGTGCATTTATTTCTTTCTTATTCTCTTGCACAATAAAATGTGAGTTTCGTTTTAAATTAATTGAAAATCGAATTCAGCTTAAAAATAAAAGTGTTTTTTTTTTAAACAGAAACCGATTTTCAACAAAAGTGATGTGAAATATTTTCTGATGTATATAAGTAACAAGACTTGAAGCCTTCGTCCGTTGAAATATTTTGCAAAATAATAAATTTTCTAGTATATTTTAACTTAATTTTTTAAAAAAAATAAATATAAATATAAATAAATAAAATATAATATTAAAATATTCCTCATTACAGGTCGCTTCATATTTAAGTTATTGAAAAATCCGCAAAGATGGCAGCACATACAATTAATTAAAACGATAAAGATTATGTACAAATCTGAATCAACATTGCACAATATGATATGAAAATAATAATTAGTTTGCATATTATAGCATTCGAAAGTTGCGAAAAGTACCACGAAATCAATGCTCACAGCTTCTTCGATAAAATGGAAAATAATTACATATGCATTATTTGTGGTTATGTCAGTTGTTATTCTTTTTTAGGGCTAAAATAAAGTACGACTTTAATTTTAAATC